>JADPWL010003189.1:154380-300001 GCA_019059595.1 Marasmia exigua | reverse complement strand
GGTCTCCCCTAATGCACGCCACTGCTCCCGATTTCCGGCCACTCTCATCCAGCCCACACCAGCCAGCCTTCGAATGTCATCATCCCATCTTGTCGCAGGGCGTCCTACACTACGCTTACCGAGTCGCGGTCTCCACTCAAGGACTTTACGGCTCCAACGGCCGTCAGTTCTGCGGCTAATATGACCAGCCCACTGCCACTTCAGTTTGCTAATTCGGTGGGCTATGTCGGTGACTCTGGTTCTCTGTCGGATTACATCATTTCTGATGCGGTCCTTTAGAGATACTCCGAGCATAGCCCTTTTCATAGCTCTTTGAGCGACTTTCAACCGGTGGACTAGTCCAGCCGTGAGTGTCCACGTCTCGGCACCGTAAGTCATGACCGGAAGGACGCACTAATAATGAATAAATGTCAAGGTTTTGGTTTTGTAAAGTAAATGAATAGGGAATTATAAATGTCAAGTAAAATAGAAATTCAGTACATAAAAATTCATTGTGAAATTACATTCAAATTGAATATAAAATTAAAACTCAATATTATCATAAAAATACTACATGCAAATTTAATACAAATTCATAATGAAAATTAAATTGAAATGAATGTATTAAAAAATATATTATGTCAAATCTTGTCGTTGCAACACGCAACACCCTTTATCGACCCTTTGAGCTTAACTGAAATGGTTTGCTTTTCAGACTTACAGATATTTCACTGAAAAGCAAACCATTTCACTATTCGTACAAAACAAGCTCACACAAACAATCTTGACATCGAAACGGCACTCAGCATCGTGGATTGAATTACCAGCACATCTTGAGCTCTGTTGGAGCTTTGTGACGCGCGTTTATGTGGGCCTGTGCAAGGGTTGGGTGGAGAGCGGGTGTCAAGTTAGGTTGGTCGTTTTTATTTAATTATGCATATTTTGGTGTGGGATGCAAATAAGTAGGTAGACTGCGGTTTGATGCATATACAGTGGCGGCCACATGTATGTAATATTCTATGTTGTTAAAATGCAAATCGTAAGATTTTCTTTTTTTTATGTATATATAAATATACATATAAAAGGAGTGAGGGCCCCGTGTGGTCCCCGGCAGAGTAGAATAGGCTACCCTCACTCTTACCGAGGTGTCGTAAAAGGCGACTAAGGTAAAGCTGCTGGCGTGATCATCAGCACGCAGAGAAGGAAAACTCTGCATTTATATCAAAACCCTCGCCAACCCGTCTGCCAAGCGTGGTGAGCATGGCAATTACCCCTCATGTGATTGAGGGAGGCCCGTGCCCCAGCAGTGGGGACTTAATGGGCTGATGATGATGATGATGATGATAAAAGGAGAACCTGAGTGCTAAGGTATTAAGTGACTAAGTGATTAAGTGAGTAGGAATGCACCCACAGCCCAAATTACTGACCCTAGAAATTAGATATTTGGAAAGGGGATTCCTTTAATAATGAAAGTGAGTAAGAAAGGATTTCCGAAAATTGAACCCTTAAGGGGATAAAAAGGGGGTTAAAAGTTTGTATGAAAGCCCGCCATCTTTGGTGTTAGAAATGTGAAAATTTGTTTTCAGACTAATAATTTGAAACAAAAAGTACCTAACCCATTTAACGGTTTTTGAAAATCACCCTTAAAGAGGTTAAATTCGAGGTTGAAATGCCAGTATGATGCTTTAGCCATTTTGTGTTTCGCTGCGTGATTGAGGGTACTGGACGCCCAATCCGGGGAAAAGGGGCAGGGCTGGCAGCGCACTCGTGACTCCACTGGTGTCTCGGGTGTCTATGGGCAGCGGCAATCGCTTAGCATCAGGCAATCCGTCTGCTTGTTTGCCACCTATCACATAAAAACACCGTGTGGTCCCAGGCAGAGTAGAATAGGTCACCCTCACTCTTACCGAGGTGTCGTAAAAGGCGACTAAGGTAAAGCTGCTGGCATGATTATCAGCACCCAGAGAAGGAAAACTCTGCATTTTTATCAAAACCCTCGCCAACCCGTCTGCCAAACGTGGTGAGTATGGCAATTACCCCTCATGTGATTGAGGGAGGCCCGTGCCCCAGCAGTGGGGACTTAAATGGGCTGATGATGATGATGACTCCTCCTTTGTGTGTGTTGTCTTCTTTCGCGTATTTTATTTTAGATGGTACCAAACACACGAGCAGACGGCTCACTTGATGATACGTGATTTAAGTAATCACTTACATTTTTTAGATAAGTGATTACTTAAATCACTTACAATCAGGTTGTAAGATATTTTATTATAATACCTAAGCGGTGAAACCAGAATAATTTTATATTTAGTCTTTGTTACTTGGTATAGAAACTTTTTCTCCGCAAAGCTATTGGGCTGGAAATACCTTTGACGCCCGTTCATATGAACACACCAACTTTTTTCCCTACAAAACTTCCCTCATTTGAATATAGGCTGGGAAACTCTTAATTTTGCCCGCAAGGGAAATTTTTATGGAGTAATAAAGTACCTTTGTGATTTAATAAGCTGAGAAAAAGCCTACATATTCAATTACCTACCTTTTTTCCTTTAAGTATGGTAAATTAAAAAGTAAACTCCTAAGCATCAACAAAAATCCTTTCTTAGAATTTTATTATGGATACCAAAGTCGAAAACAAGTATAACAAAATTGAAAATTTTAAAGACCCCCGACGGCGGCCATCTTGGATTTGAAATTTGTCACAATACATATATTCTGCTGCTCAAACTCTTTTGTATGATACCCATATTGTGGGAGTTGTGTAAAAACATACAATCCATATCTTCGTGACGGCGGCCATTTTGGATCGATTTTTATCCAACATAGCTAAGAACACTCTGCCCTTATTAATCTTTCAAATAAAAAAAAACAAAATCGGTTCATTCGTTCATTTGGTGCCATAGACAGACACACACACACACACACAACCACATATGGACACGTCAAACACCCCGTCGTTTTTGCGTCGGGGATTAAAAAAGGATTATTAATAAAATATAATATAAAAGCTACAAAGTATAGGCATCTATCTGGTACCTTCCACGTTATAGCTTTCGGTGTTAAAACACTGGGCCCGTGGGATTCATAAAAATCACTGATTTATTTAGATGTCAGTCAAAGTCTCTGTCACTCAATAAAATCGTTTCCCAACGTTCAATCAAGTGACTACTCTTAACGAAATCACAGGTGTGAATACTAAGTATTTTTATAACACTTAATTTACCTATGTGACAACCCACTCAATATGACACAATTGAATGATTCTTATTATTCTCAGAAATATTGGTAGGATATTAAAGAGAGGTACTTACTTCTTAAATCACAATGCGAAAATGTAAGCACACGTACATTTTTAGGGTTCCGTAGCCAAATGGCACCTTTATAATAATAGATAATAATAATTCTCACAACATCTCATAGGTTGACCTGATTCCGTACTAACTTAAGCACTTGTGTTACAGATATCAGACAACAGAGGAACACAAATGTATACTTAAATACATATATTACACCCAGACACCGAACAAACACAAGTGTTCATCGCACGAATGTTTGTCCAGGGTGGGGATTGAACCCACGACCTTTGGCGTAAGAGGCAGGGTCACTACCAAATGCGCCAACCGGTCAATCTATCTCTATTTATAGATTCGTCATGTCTGTCTGTCTGTCCATCTGTCCGTCCGAATGTCACAGCCACTTTTTTCCGAAACTATAAGAACTATACTATTGAAACTTGGTAAATAGATGTGTTTTGTTAACCGCATTACGATTTTTACACAGAAATAGTAAAAAAAATAGGGGGATACCCATACTTATAACTGAAACTCTATTTTTTTTTCATCAAACCCATACGTGTGGGGTATCTATGGATAGGTCATTAAAAATGATGTTGAGGTTTTTAGTATGCTTTTTTCCAAAGTTTATACTTTGCGCAAGAGATGCCCCAAAGTAGTAAAATATGTGTGTCCCCACCCTCTAACCTGATATACATTACCATGAAAACTAACAACGAAAATAGGTTTGAACTAGATCTAGTAAGTAGTTTTTTTTTTTAAATACGTTATAAACCGTGAACCGCAATTTACCGTCCATATATCTCCCTTGTTTCTACGGAACCTTTCATGGGCGAGTCCAACTCGTACTTTGCCGGTATATTTTTCTTTGTAGATAGTCTTAATTCATTTTCTGTGTATATATTTTCTAGATACATTTTGCGACATTATTTTGCTTTTTTCGAATAGCCGGGCATTTAGCGACCGTAGGAGAGCTACGCTTCGACATAAATGGGCCGGCACGACCGGAGTGATACCACGGCCTCACAGAAAACCGGCGTGAGCAGCACTGTGCTGTATTTTGCTGTGTTAACGGTAACGGAGGTCCAATCCGGGTGATTTAAATTCCCTAGACGAGGTAGCTGTCAGCCTTTGGCTCTCCCGTGACTTCGACTAGACGCTTAGCTAAGTCACGGAAGAAAGAGAGAGCGTCGAAACCCCACGGGCCCAGTGTTTCAACATCGAAAGCTACAAAGTGGTAGGCACCAGATAGATACCTATACTTTGTAGCTCAATAGCTACAAAGTATAGGTTGCGGCTGACGCGGCAATCCGCGTCAGCCGCAGCTCCGGCACTCCTCGTAGTCCCGGGAAGGTGGGACGGTGCCAGAGTGTGTCAGTTATTTACTTATTTATTGACTGACCGGATAGCGCAATTGGTAGTGACCCTGACTCTTACGTCAAAGATCGTAGGATCGATCCCCACCCTGGACAAACATTCGTGCGATGAACACTTGTGTTTGTTCTGTGTCTGGGTGTAATATATGTATTTAAGTATATGTTATATGTTAGTGACGCCGTGTGGTCCCCGGCAGAGTAGAATAGGCCACCCTCACTCTTACCGAGGTGTCGTAAAAGGCGACTAAGGTAAAGCTGCTTGCACGATCATCAGCACCCAGAGAAGGAAAACTCTGCATTTATATCAAAACCCTCGGCAACCCGTCTGCCAAGCGTGGTGAGTATGGCAATTACCCCTCATGTGATTGAGGGAGGCCCGTGCCCCAGCAGTGGGGACTTAAATGGGCTGATGATGATGATGATATGTTAGTGTTCCTCTGTTGTCTGATATCGGTAACACAAGTGCTTAAGCTACTGAGTACGGGATCAGGTCAATGTCTGAGATGTTGTGAGAATTATCATTTTATAATTATTATAACATCTTCCGTTTCCGGTCTTCAAATGAGAAAATTGTTAGTTGATATTTTTTAAAGTAATCTTTTGCAATTTATTCTTAAGTAAATAACACACTTAAAAATTTCATCTCGTGTACAGGTGGGACACGAACCCCCTCCCACAATCCGGGTGAATGTTCTACCAATTAGACCAGTGAACGCGTTACGAATCCGACGAAATTTGTAAGTGCTTGATTCGACATGAGCTGCCGATAGTCTCATCAATATACCTAATATTTACAATATCCAGTGGAAATATTATTACAAATATTTGACCGCCAGTTAAGATGGGACTGCTAAATCAATAATAGTTGATATTGTTTATAGCAGTCTTTTGCAATTTATTCTTAAGTAAATAACACACTTAAAAATTTAATCTCTTGTTCAGGTGGTCCCACCTGAACAAGAGATTAAATTTTCAAGTGTATTATTTACTGGATAAAGTTGTTGTTCGAAAGTTCCGCTATAATAAATTGTTTACAACAAAAATAACGAGTTTTTACCACCAATAGTGACCAAAATCTGGAACATAAATAAATACAATAAAAATACGTTTATTGCTTTCTCATAAAACAAAACAGGTACATAGGTATTTCCGTAACACTAGAACTTATCTACCTTACATACTTCGTTTTTAAAATATTAACAATAATCTAAGGAAAGCAAAAGGCAGTGGCTCAGCTAATGCTGACATAGGTCAGCACTGATTGTCAGCCGCTCCTACCCCATAACATAACATAACCTCAACACAAAAGGAAAACATCACACATCCAATAACGGTGCATCACAAGTGAAGATTTTCGCAGAAAATTCTCAGCGGTATGATGTTCAAACAATTCGTTATTAGTTTATGGCCGTACGCAACATAATTTATAGATAAATTTGGTTGTTTCCAAATATTTTGGGTACGAGTAAAATATAATTTTGCACCTTTGCTCCTAATTATTACCCGACTACAGCGAAGCCAAAAGGAGGGTTATGATTTTAACCTGTCAGTATGTATGTACGGTTGTTCATCTGTTCCTCATAACTTATAAACCAGTTATCATATTTGAACAAATGAGGTGTCGTTGAAAGCGTCTTGATTGTCTTCTGGTTATAGGTAACATGACGTCACGATAAATTGATTACAGCACCCTCTGGGGGACTTAGAGTAAGGAACTAAAAAAAAAATTGCTTGACGGTACCGTGTGGGGTATCAAATGAAAGAGCTTTTTTAGCACATTTCAAATATGTAATTTTATTTACATAACTAAAATAGTTATATATGATATTTATGTAACTTGTATATTGTATATATATGGTGCAAGAAATAAATAAATAAAAATGTTTTATTAAACTTTAAATTTAAATGTGTTATTAAAAGTCCGAGCCTGCATGGAGTACTGTTCTCATCTTTGGGATGGCTCAGCCAAATACCAGCTTGAGGCGTTAGAGAGTATTGAGAGAAGGGCCAAGAGGCTAATTGGCGACGATAAGCTTGTGGGATGGCTACAAAGCCTTGAACACCGACGCAAGGTAACAAGCTTATCGGTCTTCTATCGGATACATTTTGGAGAGTGCGCCACGGAACTGTACAATGCCATTGGAGCATCTCCGTTCTTCCACTACTCCACCAGGCAGACCCTCAATCGACACCGGCACATGGTAGAAATACCAAAAGTCCGCACAAAGAGGTTTGAATCCTGTTTCCTTATTCGTACTGCGAAACAGTGGAATCAGTTGCCTGAAGAGGTGTTCCCTTGAGGCTACAATTTGGGGGTTTTCAAAGCGCGAGTGAATAGGTATCTTCTAGGTAATCGTGCTACATCTTAGACCATATTATCACTTACCATCAGGTGAAATATGGTCAAACGCTTACCTATCTACAGTAAAAAAAAAAAAACTTTATTTTTATATATATTTGACTGCCTTGACACTTCACATCTTTATGAAGCTAACAGTACATTCGAACCGTGGTATATCGGCTTATATTATTCCGTCTTGTATCCCGATGATCAAAGACTAAAGCACACATTAGCGAGCAAAATTAATTAGTATTTAGTAATCCAATTAATTACAAAAGTAGAAAATCAGGATTAAATTAATAGTACTCAATTAATTACAGACTAACCAACAGCTGTGTCGAGCTAAGAAAGTGTTTGTCCTTTGTTGGAAGAAACTTTTACAAGTTCAAAGCAAATGGTTGAGATTTGAGAAGAAAACAGTGGAACGGGCAATAACCCTGTTTTGGGTTCCGTGGCTTGTTATCTCATTTGTACGAAGTGTTTTTATTACTAAAATTTGTGCAGTGTGCATCTGTAAAAAATTGCATCCCTTTAACCACGATGCCACAGTAGATAAATACGATAAAGCAGTATGGACACTCCGCCATTTTGGACAGAAAGTTACCTACCGTATAGGGTTGTCCTCTTGTAAAATATTAGTCTTACCTTGGGACTACTGGTTTAAGTACCGGGCCGTGATCGCAGGGTCCTAGGTGCAACAAGGATCATCTGGTGCGTGTTAAATTAGAACTAATGACATTTCTTAAGTTATAAGCATAATACTAGCATACAATATTCGTACACAAAGGTACACAAAATGATTCCTAAAGTTGCAAAAAGCTACACAAAGATACATAAAATAAGACATACTTTTCATAACGTTTTGTTTCGTTACTTGGAAACCACGTTAAGGCATTGGTCATGCACCCGATCGCTCGGGCCAAGATACAGTGAGCTCCCCCCCCCCCATATCAATCTCCATCTCCGAGCCCCCAAAATGTAATTGTGATCGTAACTCGTACATTACAGCAGACAACAGTAAATTTCGACTAAAATAGAAAGAACGCTCCTTAGATACACCACTTACCTACCACACACACACTAGCGACGCCAGTCGATTTTAATTGAATAATCATGCACAAATGTTGGGTCCGTATAAGTACGCGAAAAAATGATTCACGCCAAAAGTGGCCGCTTTGGGCGTGAACCAATAGTGGCCGCTTTGGGCGTGACCGTACGCGTCGGATCCAAGATTTGTGCATGGTTATAGTAGCTACAAATTAAAATCGACTGGCGTCGCTAGTGTGCCCTACCTTAAGAGCCGGGCCGTGATCTCGGGGTCCTGGGTTCGATTCCCGTGTCGAGCAAAAAGTATGTTTCTTATTTTTCGAATATCGCTCGGGTTTGTGATCACTAATCCGCATTAGGCAAGCGTGGTGATCAAGCCTTCATAGTAGCGATGACTTGGTTTCTATGATGGAGGACTTTACCCTGCAGTAGGACAGTATATAGGCTGATACTTTACTTAACCACATTTTCTACCAACCATTCTGAGCAATGTTTAATGTTCTATAATTTTTGAAAATTCGCATAAGTTCAACATTTTATATAAAGTCAGTCACGTAACTTAGTCATTTTGTATGGGAAGTCCAAACATTTTTAATTTTTTTTGTGGCAGACGAGCCGATAGATCACCTGATAAGCAATTGAATTCACCCATGGACACCCTTGGTTTTTTTTATTCACCTTATAATTTTATTATTTTATTAAATAAATAAATATTTCATAACATCACATACCTACATTGATCTGACTCCGAGACAGGTAGCTCAATCACCTGTGTTACGGATTTCAGAATCATCAGTGGGATTACAAATGTGTTTTGTAAAATACTTATAATACATAGAAAATACCCGTGAGAAGCCGTGTGGTCCCCACAGAGTAGAATAGGCCACCCTCACTCTTACCGAGGTGTCGTAAAAGGCGACTAAGGTAAAGCTGCTGGCATGATCATCAGCACCCAGAGAAGGAAAACTCTGCATTTATATCAAAACCCTCGCCAACCCGTCTGCCAAGCGTGGTGAGTATGGCAATTACCCCTCATGTGATTGAGGGAGGCCCGTGCCCCAGCAGTGGGGACTTAAATGGGCTGATGATGATGATGATAGAAAATACCCAGACCAATACATACACAAATGTTTGTACAACTTTATTATTATTAACCAAAAACAGATACATGGTATAACACGGAACAAAAAAAGTACCTATTCACAGAATGCTAAAAATAAACAAAAAGAGGAATACTATTTACAAGAGATGATGGATGAGATGAAACATCTTCCCCGCTACTCATCGTGCCCAGAATGCTGGCAGCGTTACCTCTTTGAATGGCCAACCCAATGCGTTGGCCGAGGTAGCTGCCAGCATTACTGTCACCTGAAATGTCGAGTAGCCGGGCAGACAACTCGCGGAAAAGCTTGTGGGCCTCGGGCCCCCACGGTCCCAAGGTTTCCACGCCGAATGGAGCAAATCGGTAACAGGTGTCTAAGGCGGAGTATTTGTTTTTTCGTGACTCCGCTGAAGCAGCTGCTGCACCCGCGCCCCGTGAAGTGGCGTGGACATGGGAAGGCGCCAACGTGTCCGCACAGGTCGCGTTCCAAACCAATGCCTTGCCCTGACTCCACGGGATGAGGGTCATCCCATCGGACCTTTTGACGTCGCTCCGACATAATATTCTTTATTGCATAAAAAGAAAATACAAGCATGATACAACAACAGACAGTACAATAAGGCGGTCTTATCGTTTGTTGCGATTCCTTCCAGACAACCTTTGGGTAGAGGAAAGAAATATCGTATTCGTAATAAGGGAAGGCAGTGCAAAGTAGTTTAACAAATGAAATTGAGAATGGCAGAAATATACATATTATATGTATTAATAATATAAATAATAAAAAACAATACATACATACCTAATAATATATACATATATAATTTATAACAAAAATTCAATAAAAATATTTCTTATATATAGGTATAAGTGACCAGAGAGCAGACCACATTAAAAAGGAAGAAGAGACTAGGAAAAACAGTGTACCTATTTATAGAGATAGGAAGTGAGTTTTGACACGGGACTTGAATATAGGAAGGGATTGTGATTTCCTGATTGGAAGGGATAAGGAGTTCCAGAGATGAATGAATTGAACAGTAAAGGATTATTAATAGGATTCTGAGGAATGAGGAGGGAAGCTAAGATGGAGTTTGCGGCATGACCGCATTTCTCGACCGTCGGCGGTAATGTGATATGGGAAAAAATTAAACCATTTCGAGATATTTGGATTTCAAAATTATTAGCTCAGGATCTAGGATATTTTTAATAAAATATCGTTTACCTTCATTTAACCCTTGTACTGGTGGCTGAATACAAGTTATTGTCCTTGCTATAGTAATAAATAAGTTAAAATAAAGTTTAAAAACTAAAACCCGACTACCAAAAAGTACGAAACAAGAAAATTGTCTCTGCTGAAATTATTATGTTGTATCGCCGTGGTCGAATGCCACCTACTGTAGCAAAACAGATATATAAAATCAATGTAGGGTCAATAATAAATGAATCGGGTTTTAGTTTTTAAACTTTATTTTTATTTAACCTATTTTAATTATGTAAATATAATTACATATTTTAAATGTGCTAATGAAGCTCTTTCATTTCATACCTCACACGGTACCGTCAAGCAATATTTTTTTTTAGTTTCTTACTCTAAGTCCCCTAGAGGGCGTTGTAGTCAATTTAACGTGACGTCATGTCACCTATGACCAGAAAACAATCAAGACGATTCTAACGACACCTCATTTTTTTAAATATGATGACTAAGTTTAGAAGTTATGAGGGAACAGATGAACAACCATACATACATACATACAGGTCAAAACCATAACCCTCCTTTTTGCTTTGCCGTAGTCGGATAAAAAATATTTCCCATGGCCCATTTGGTAACTTTTAATGTTAAGTTATGTAATGTGACTAATGATTTTTATTTTTTTTAACTGTGTTAGTTTATTTTTAATTTATTTATAGTGAACGTGAATAGAAAATGTAAATGAGTTGAATTTTATTATTATTACATAAAATTAAATGAATTAGTATTATTATAGTATAAAATAAAGTCGTTTTCACTATATACACTTATATATGTCTCTATATGCGCCGTGTGGTCCCCGGCAGAATAGAATAGGCCACCCTCACTCTTACCGAGGTGTCGTAAAAGGCCACTAAGGTAAAGCTGCAGGCATGATCATCAGCACCCAGAGAAGGAAAACTCTGCATTTATATCAAAACCCTCGCCAACCCGTCTGCCAAGCGTGGTGAGTATGGCAATTACCCCTCATGTGATTGAGGGAGGCCCGTGCCTCAGCAGTGAGGACTTAAATGGGCTGACGATGACGATGATGATATGTCTCTATGTATGCTTATAGGTATGATTACTTCGATCTTTAAAACTACGCAACGAATTTTGGATATATCTTTTTTAAAGGTAAAGTAAACGACACCAGTGGAAGAACCGCGCTGTCAACCTTTAAAACCCCCTTACCCCCAGATTGGGCCTCCGGTACCCTCACTCACAACATATTGTGACTGTCACATTCAGAATCTACAAGACATCAATTTAGACCATTGAGTAAAAGACAGAAAATCGATAGTTGCATAGACAATTTTATACTATGTCATAGTGATGTGAAGAACATCTTGGCACATATCGATAAAATGTTATAGAACGGGCAAGTTGGCCATCTCACGGGTCAACCAAGAACGAAGAACATACTGACGACAGTGTGTGTCAGATTTAGGTTAGTTATACAGGGAGTCCTTGTGGGTTCATTTATTTGGCCATATGAAGTTTTTTCAGGCATAAAAGCAAATGTTTTTGATAGTTTCAAATGCAGGCAAGAAATTGACATTCCGCTGAGGACTCGGCACATCACACCCTCGTGGAGTGCCAGGGTTGGACGGCTCAGCGCAGCGCGCTTGCTGCGAAGGTGGGAGAGAGCTTCTTGCTCCCCTGAACAGTCCATGCTATTCTGGCGAGCGAAGGGTCCTGGATCGTCTTTGCGTCCCTCATCATCATCATCATCAGCCCATTTAAGTAAGTCCCCACTGAGTCCCCACTGCTGGGGCACGGGCTTCCCTCAATCACATGAGGGGTAATTGCCATACTTCCCACGCTTGGCATACGGGTTGGCGATAGTTTTGATATAAATGCAGAGTTTTCCTTCTCTGGGTGCTGATGATCATGTCAGCAGCTTTACCTTAGTCGCCTTTTACGACACCTCGGTAAGAGTGAGGGCTGGCCTATTCTACTCTGCCGGGGACATACGGATGCATTGCATCCCTCTGCAGGCATTGTATTATCGCAGAAGAAGGCAGCTGAGTGACTGTGAGAGGAAGACTCTCATGCATACGCTCGAAGAAGAGCAAGGAGATTAAAGAGACGAGTCGAACAAATGTCTCCCTCCTGTCCGTGAGAGAAGCCAGTCGCCACCGGCATTCCACAGGCACCAGCCACAGCCTGATGGGGATGGTTCGGCGCTCCCAGCTGTCCTTACCACCCCCTGCAGCTCGTCTGGGGGAGGTAGTGTCGAACCCATGTTAAAAGCGGGCCTGGGAAGGGACATGAAGAGAGGCTTCTGAGCCGGTGTGCTTGTCCACTCCCCACTCAGGCGATGAGGGAGCGTCGCAGGTGATTTGCTCCACATAACCCGACCGCCCCCCGGTGGACGGGTATGCATAAAGATATCAGCCCATTGCACCTGGTGCCGGCAGCATTTATAATAATAATAATTTAATTTATTTCCGATAAAAATCCATACAATCTTGTTAGTGAAATTCTTATTACTACGTTACCTGACATACTTAAATTATACAATATCCTTAATTTAAATATTTAAATGTCCCCTTCATGTGCATTTTAGTCCAATGCCTACGAGTGGGACAAATAAAACGATCTTGCAATACCCTCAGGATGCCATTTGAGCTCTCACGCAATCTTAGCATGATTGAAGCAGTTCGCTTCCTTAGGATGCCCAACAAATTTATCGACATAATATTCTCCTAAACACTTGAGAAGTTAAAAATCTAATGAAATAGGTGATTATTATCAAGATTTTTGTTAAAACCAAAAACTAGAGTATTAAGACTACTTAATTAAAAATATTTAAATGCACTAAGCTATAACCTAATATATTACAACACTTTGTGCAATAAAAAATATATTTATCTATCTATGATTGCGTCGCCGGTTTAGAACGTGGTGTTGGCAGCTAGCCTTCTGGATGCCTAAAACTATATCGACATTTTTTCCAACCACCTGTACATCACTAGCAAATTGTCACCCCCCGAGCCTCGTACGTGACTAGACTCCGCAATGCGTACAGTATTAGACGCAGGCCAGACCCAATACATTAGCTAGGTCTGATTAAAATTTATAACATCATTGATGTAGAACAAAGGTTTTACAACCAAGGCACTTTTAAACCACAGACCTACAGCGAATGGACTTCAAGACATATTTACTGTAGTCCTTTTCTCACTTTCGTTGTTTAGACTTGATATTATATACCTACCTACTCGCAGGGCATCATCATCATAATCATCTTGCCATTTCCGATTGCGTCCAAAGCCGTGGTTTTGTAGTCCAGAGTTCGCTTAGACCAAACGTGCGATGGTCGGTTTAAGTGATCGAAAAATTGGCGCTATTAAATTGTTCGTGTACAAAAAAAGCAAAAAACCGGCTAAGTGCGAGTCGGACTCGCCCATGAATGGTTCCGTAGCAGCAAGTAAGATATGTGGAAAGTAAATTGTGGTTTAAGGTTTCTGACGTATTAAAAAAACTACTTACTAGATCTAGTTCAAACCAATTTTCGTTGTTAGTTTTCATAGTAATGTATATCATATATTTTTTTTAGTTTTATAATTAATATATTATAGAAGTTAGAGGGGGAGGGGCACACATTTTACCACTTTGGGAGCGTTTCTTGCGCACAGTAGTTTAGAAAAAAAATATATTGATAAACTTCATCATCATTTTTAAAGACTTTATCCATAGATACCCCACACGTATGGGTTTGACGAAAAAAAAATACTGTGTCAGTTTGAAGTATATTTTTTTTCCTATTTTTGTGCAAAATTCGTCATGCGGTTAACAAAATACATATATTTACCAAGTTTCAATAGTATAGTTCTTATAGTTTCTGAAAAAAGTGGCTGTGACATACGGACGGACGGACAAATGGATAAACGGACAAACAGACAGACGGACAGACAGACAGAAGACGTGAAGAATCTATAAGGGTTTCGTTTTTTGCCATTTGGCTACGGAACCCTAAATCCATGAGTCATCTCTTTTTTCTTTATATATTCGAAAAGCGTATAAAAATGCGTACATTTTTTTCTGTCCTATTGTCCACTGTTAAAAGTATATCTGGTTTAGAAGCTAAAAATATATTTCAATGGCCGCGATAATGTGCCTTACCCTTTTTTTTGGTGCTAGTGAATGCGCCTTAAGCCTCTTCCTCTGGCAGAGGTTTCTCGTAACGAGAAGCTAGCCAGAGGTATACCAACTAAACCCCAGAGGTTTTCCCTCATCGCCCTTGAGTGGGTAGGAGTCATGGATTCAAAAGGGCGAACCCTGGCATTACCCTCAGCCTTAAGAGGATTTAAATGAAATAATTGCCGTGTGGTCCCCGGCAGAATAGAATAGGCCACCCTCACTCTTACCGAGGTGTCGTAAAAGGCGACTAAGGTAAAGCTGCTGGCATGATCATCAGCACCCAGAGAAGGAAAACTCTGCATTTATATCAAAACCCTCGCCAACCCGTCTGCCAAGCGTAGTGAGTATGGCAATTACCCCCCATGTGATGGAGGGAGGCCCGTGCCCCAGCAGTGGGGACTTAAATGGGCTGATGATGATGATATCGACTGAGCCCCAGCGGTTTTCCCTCATCGCCCTTAAGTGGGTAGGAGTCATGGATTCAAAAGGGTGAACCCTGGCATTACCCTCAGCCTTAAAAGGATTTAAATGAAATAACTAATTCCAATTAATTCAATGTTCTAAGATGACTTTGAAAGGCGAACTATTGTTACAAAGTAACGTTATCGAATTAAACTTACCTTTGCAACTAAAAGCAACTTGACGTAACTTGCTATCGCTTGGAAACGAAGGTTGTGCGGCTTCTATGTAGGTAAGCTGTTTACGCAACCTTGCGAGTTAAATAGAAGTTAAAGTTTCTATTTGTTTGTCAACTATGCGAGTTGTTAGAGTGCTTAATAATCCATCAACAGGAGTTATCCCCAATAGTATAAAAAACCGCCCAAGTGCGAGTCGGACTTGCCCATAAAGGGTTCCGTAGCAGCAAGTAAGATATATGGAAGTTAAATTGCGTTTTTTTTTAATTTATTATGACGCATAACAGAGTACAATCAGTTCTAAACTATACTCCAACAAAATGTGTCCGAGAAGGAACAATGAATCTTCTGCAGACCTTACAACTAGGTACTTATAATAAAAGTTAACACAAATTAACTATAAAGGAACAAGCTTCAAAGTTATGTTTAAACTTAAGTTTCATTTATGAAGTTGAAATGAGATTAAAATTGCACAGTTACTGAAGGGTATTGAATAAACACTTTTTGAAACTATTTAGATTCGGATTCATAATATCAGTTTTACTAACAGGATATTCTCGAGTCAGATCGTTATAAAGGCACATACGGACCACCGGGTTATAATAAGAAGTATTGTTGCGGTATATCTGTAGCGAGAACAGTTTGGGGTTGTGGTCTCGAGACCTAACGAGTAGCAAAATTTATTGATGCCAGCAGAGATGTAGAATCGATTTGGTTGTGTATAATTTTGTGAAGACACACGAGCTCAGAATGTTTGCGACGAATTTCCAGCTTACTCATAGAAAAGGGTTTTAGCCTGTCTGAGTATGAGCCTAATTTACGATGAAGCCCCAGACGATACGATAAACTGCGTAAAAATTTACGCTGGATGGATTCAATGCGATTAATGTGAACTGCATAAAAAGGGGACCAGACAACACAGCCATACTCTACAATAGAACGAACTAGTGAGATGTATAAGTATTTGAGACTACGAGGCCTCTTGAAGTTTTTGGTATTTCTGAGGATAAAACCCAGAATTTTTGAGCTTTTATTACAGACGTATTCATAATGATCTATAAATGATAGTTTGCTGTCAAATATAATACCTAAGTCCCTTATATGATCTTTTCGATTCAGCAGTTTACGGTTTAGATAGATAGATAGATATATATTCTTTATTGCACAAAAATAAAATACAAGCATGATAAGCCGTGTGGTCCCCGGCAGAGTAGAATAGGCCACCCTCACTCTTACCGAGGTGTCGTAAAATGCGACTAAGGTAAAGCTGCTGGCATGATCATCAGCACCCAGAGAAGGAAAACTCTGCATTTCAAAACCCTCGCCAACCCGTCTGCCAAGCGTGGTGAGTATGGCAATTACCCCTCATGTGATTGAGGGAGGCCCGTGCCCCAGCAGTGGGGACTTAAATGGGCTGATGATGATGATACAACAGCAACAGACAGTACAATAAGGCGGTCTTATCGCTTCTAGCGATTTCTTCCAGACAACCTTTGGGTAGAGGAAAGAAATATAGTATTCGTAATAAGAGAAGACAGCGCAAAGTAGTTTAACAAATGAAATTGAAAATGGCAGAAATATACATTATTTTAAATATTAATATTATTACATTACATAAATAATATAAACAATACATACATACCCAATAAAATATACATAGATAATTTATAACAAAAATTCAATAAAAATATTTCTTATAGATAGGTATAAATGACTAGAGAGCAGACCACATAAAAAAGGAAGAAGAGACAAGGAAAAAACAGTGTACCTATTTATAGAGATAGGAAGTGAGTTTTGACACGGGACTTGAATATAGGAAGGGATTGTAATTTCCTGATTGGAAGGGGTAAGGAGTTCCAGAGACGAATGGATTGAACAGTAAAGGATTGTGAACGGTTTATAATAACGTATTAAAAAAAAACTACTCACTATATCTAGTTCAAACCAATTTTGATTGTTAGTTTTCATGATTATGTACATCATATATTTTTTCTACTTTTGTAATTCATTTATTATAGAAGTTAGGGGGGGGGACACAATTTAACACTTTGGGAGCGTCTCTTGCGCAAAGTATTCAGTTTAGAAAAAAATGATGTTAAAAACCTCATCATCATTTTTAAAGACCTATCCATAAACTCCCCACACGTATAGGTTAATTGAAAAAAAAAATGTTTGAGTTTCAGTTTCAAGTATGGAGACGCCCCCAATTATTTTCCAATTTTTGTGTAAAAATCGTAATGCGGTTAACAAAATACATCTATTTACCAAGTTTCAATAGCATAGTTCTTATAGTTTCGGAGAAAAGTGACTGTGACATACGGACGGACACGCAGACATGACGAATCTATAAGGCCTTGAATTATTAAAAATTCCCACAAAAATTAGTCCGATCGCCCGAAATATTTTGTCATCCAGATCCACCACACTCAATCCTATGATGCTTGTCTGAGGTCAATGTCCTATGAGTACTTACCCGTCTATTTCAAAGGCTGGAGAAAGCCAAGGCTTAAAAATGGTTGCGCAGACCGGACGAGCATGTGAAGAAGTGCCTTTCCATTGCAACAAAGAAGAGAAGGAAGGGAATGCCAATTACTTGGATGACGAATATCCGTAAGGACATGAAGCAGTTGGGACTTTCAGATGACAACGCCATACCATACCAGCGGAATACGTGGCGCAGCATCAGGAATAAACTCCCAAATAATATAAAAATTGAAAATAAATTCACGAAATTCATAAAAAAAGTGTTTTAGGAAAACACTTTTTTATTAAGAAAAGCTACTACTCAAGAAATGACCTCAGTGCCAACTTCTTCCGTTTGACCGCGTACAACGTAGGGCTGCTCGAATTGTCGGTGACTTGACTCTCTCTAGTCGACTTGATCCTCTAGCATTGCGGTGGGATATAGCCTCCCTTAGCATTCTATACCGCGTCTATCATGGGGAGGGCTCTGAGGAACTGTTTGATCTACTCCCTGCACCTAAATTCTTACATCGAACCACACGCAAGCGATTGTCATTCCATCCTCATCATCTCGATGGATGGCGGTCTAATACTGTGCGTTTTTCGCGGAACTTTCTACCACGTACCTCAGTTCTGTGGAACAGTTTACCTATAGGAGTATTTCCCGACGGCTACGACTAAGGGACCTTCAAGAGACGAGCGTACTCCTTTTCAAAAAGGCCGGCAACGCATTAGCGATCTCTGATTTCGCGGATGTTAATGGGCGGTGATGATCGCTTTCCATCAGGTGACTCGCTTGCTCGTTTGTCGCCTCTAGCACAAAAAAAAAATACCTTGATAAACTTAAATAATATTTCTCTTAATTTAATTATTAATAAACATATTACATTTCGCCGATATTGAACATATAAAATGTCTGCCCCTCTCTCTTCCGCTTTGCTATGCCTGTCAAGGCGCGATGTAAACTGTGTTCCTTTTATAACATCTGTATCATATGCAATCCAGGTTTTTGGCAACCGCTGTCTTCGCCGAATTCTGGGTGTTAACTGGCCGGAGAAAATCTCCAACGAGCATCTGTTGGAACGCTGCAACGAAACCCCGATCGACCAGCAGCTCAAGCGCCTCAAGTGGAACTGAACTGGCCACACTCTCCGGAGGGACTCTGATCATATCCCTAAACAGGCTCTGGATTGGAATCCCCAAGGGAAACGCAAACGTGGCCGTGCCAAACAAACTTGGCGATGCACTATAGCAGACGAGGTGAAGAACATCGGCAGGACTTGGAGTGAGGTCAAACGCGTAGCTCAAGACCGAACGCGATGGAAGACCACTGTGGACACCATCTGCCCCAGCTCGGGGACATAGTATAATAAGTCAAGTAAGTCAATCAAATGCAATACAAATAAATAAATAAAAATAAAATAAACGACACCGCGCAACGGGAAAAGGCAAGGCCAAAGAAGACGAAGAAGACGCCGTGTGGGCCCCGGCAGATAGAATAGGCCACCCTCACTCTTACCGAGGTGTCGTAAAAGGCGACTAAGGTAAAGCTGCTGGCATGATCATCAGCACCCAGAGAAGGAAAACTCTGCATTTATATCAAAACCCTCGCCAACCCGTCTGCCAAGCGTGGTGAGTATGGCAATTACCCCTCATGTGATTGAGGGAGGCTCGTGCCCCAGCTGTGGGGACTTAAATGGGCTGACGATGACGATGATGATGATGAAAGAAGACGAAGAAAAATAACACGTTAAAAATAATGCATTATATACACTTCTCATTTGAGCAATGCAAAGAGTAGTATGAGCAATGTACCTTCACAGATTACGTAAAATTTTCTCGCTTACCTTTTGTAACTCATTTTCATTCATAGATCTTGCCATGGTTTTATGTTTGACATGCAAATGTTGAATTTCTGGTCTGTGGTTTAACGCACCAGTTGTCTGGTTAGTTAGCCGTCCAGTTAGATTAGTTCTCCGGTCTGTCTGTAGTTAACTAGTTAATGCTGCGTAAGTGTTGGAAGAATGTCGATAGTTTCTTATCGATAAATTGACTAGATAAATTTAGAGTATCGATATACCTTTTGACTTTTGTTTTTATTATTTTATTTGGGAAATCAATGGCGATACAAAAACATAAATTAACATGAAAGTGCTTAAATGTATTAACTAAAGCTAATTACAGATTTACACGTTTTATTAATTATTTATATGTGTGTGTGTGTGTGTGTTTTTGTGTGTGTGTGTGTTTGACTTAAAACTTTAGTATTTGATAATCATTTTTTGTGAATTTGCATTGTGTTTAGATTTAACTTGCTTCGTAAATAAAACTGATGTGTCAGGTTATACGGAGATAAACGTGATTTGCAAGAAAAATTATTGTAAAGATTTTTAAAAGCAATTGACAATTTAAATAATAAACTTTGAATGTCGTTTCTTTGTTTTCAGGCGAGGTTAATAGTTTTAGGTTAAACAGTGAAATTACATTGTATATTAGTGCTAATTAACAAAATAAATAAAATCTTTGTTTTCAGAGCAACACAAATCTTTTAAATTGTACAATTCTCTATAAACGTCTTATATACTTAATAACAATATTTAATATGAAAGTAATTCTTTTTCAAAACTCCAAATTTTAGTTTTTGGTCCATATTATATAAACATATTTTGGTTTGTCTAGTACATATTTATTCGTACCCTCATGGCCAAGTGTTGTGTCGGCGAGTATCTTGCTAAGCAAGCTTAATGATTATTTTCAAGTGTTGACGAGGAATAACGGCCATGCCTACACAAGAGGCTGTTCGCTCCTTTAAAAGGCTACAAGATTTTATCAAGGACTAAGACAAGGACTATAAACTGAGATAAACAGGCTCCCAACCGTATGAGAGCCACGCTTTAACATGACTGGGCCGGCCCGACCGGAGTGATACCACGGCCTCACAGAAAACCGGAGTGGCGCAGCACTGTGCTTGTAGAGGTGTGAGAGATTGTAACCCCGAAATTGCTTAAAATAGATCCGGTTTAGTAGCTAAAAATTAAAATCGATTGGCGTCGCTAGTGTGGCCTACCCGTCACAGTAAGGTGATACCTCGTTACTAGCGCCGCCAAGTTATATTTATTTATATTGATTGCGGCGAATAGGAGAAAGAAGTGAGCAACAAATACTGTAAGGAAATGATTTACAGTTTTTTGCTACCCACTTCATCATCGTCATCATGGTGACGACCCGTTTGGAACAGTGGTAGTGAACGCTGCCTTTGGTCCAAGGGTTGCGGGTTCGATCCCCGCACAGTATAAAGATTTGTGTGCATGAACATGTCTGTTTGTATTGGTCTGGGTGTTTCTATGTACTATAAGTATGTATTTACAAAAAACAAGTATTATATGTATATATTTGTAATCCCACTGTTGATTCTGATATCCGTAACACAGGTGCTTGAGCTACCGATCTCGGAGTCAGATCAATGTATGTGATGTTGTGAAATATTTATTTATTTATTATCATCATCATATCAGCCCACATCCACCCACTGCTGAGTATAGGCCTATTCTTTATCACGCCATTCCCTTCGGTCCCTTGCCAGCCTTATCCATTGTTTCCCCTGCCGTCACAATATCTTCGGACCGTGCAAGTGGTCTACCCAGAGGACGCCGTCGCATTCTTGGCTGCCATTCGGAAAGCTTTATAGTCCACCTATCATCTTTACGCATTGCCAGGTGTACTGCCTTTTTTTTATATGAGAGGTGGTAGCCGAGCAGACGGATCACCTGATGCTAAGCAATTCCGCCTCCCATAGACACCCGTAACACCAGTGGAGTCACAAGTGCGCTGCCAACCTTTTCCCCTTCCCCCCCATTGGGCCTCCTGTAACTTCACTCACACGGCGAAACACAGCGCAGGTGCTGCTCACGCCGGTCTTCTGTGAGGCAGTGGTATCACTCCGGTCGAGCCGGCCCATTCATGCCTAAGCGTGGGTCTCCCACATTTATCTCCCACATATTTACCTATCTCCACTTTAAGTTACACACTCGCGTGCCAACGTCTATTAACCTGGTTCTCTTTCGAATTTTATCGAAGAAAGACCGAGCATGGAACGCTCCATAGGACGTTGCACCAACTTTAACTTGTGCATAGTTTCTTTAGTCAGCGTCCATGTCTCGGCCCCATATGTGAGCGTTGGGAGGACACATTGGTTAAATACCAAAGGTATTTTTCTTAAGGCACTGCTACCCACTTATGTAATAATATATTTCTACATCATCATCAGCCCATTTAAGTCCCCACTGCTGGGGCACGGGCCTCCCTCAATTACATGAGGGGTAATTGCCATACTCACCACGCTTGGCAGACGGGTTGGCGAGGGTTTTGATGTAAATGCAGAGTTTTCCTTCTCTGGGTGCTGATGATCATGCCAGCAGCTTTACCTTAGTCGCCTTTAACGACACCTCGGTAGAAGTGAGGGTGGCCTATTCTACTCTGCCGGGACCACACGGCGTATATTTCTACAAGTAACAATAAACTCCCTCAAAAAAATGTTAATACTATATACTAACAATCAATGCTCAGTCTTGAAAAACTATCTCTTACTCGTTACAATTAATATAAATAACTTGGCGGCGCTAGTATTGTCGCGGTATCGCCTTAAGTCGGTTTCCTGTTACCTATTTCACTCAGGTCAAGCCGGCCCATTCATGCCGAAGCGTGCCTGTACCACGATATTGTGAATCATGACTTGAAATAGTCATGATTCCTATCACATGCAATCTGCCTATAAGTTTTAGAACACTGTTCCATTTTCACACTGAAGTGCTTTGAAAAATGATACAACCGCACGCGAAATATATATAAATGGAATTTATGATTAGGAATATGAAGGCAGACGAGCAGACGGATCGCTAGATGATAAGCGATCGCCGCCGCATATAGACACCGCGACACCAGTGCGGTCACTAGTGTGTTGCAAACTTTTAAACCCCCTTTCTCCCGGATTGGGCCTCCAGTACAAGGTTGGAAGCTCTACACTGGAAGTTGTAGACGAGTACATCTAACTCGGACAAAAAGTAGTGTCTCAAGACGAAAGTCTTCAATGCGTGTGTGATGCCAGTGATGACATAGGGAACCGAAACGTGGCCGCTCACAATGTGCCGATTAAGGAGGCTCAAAGTCACCCAGAGAGCAATGAAGAGGGCTATGCTCGGAGTCTCTCTGCGTGATCGTATTAGAAATGATGAGATCCGCAGGAGAACTAAGGTCACAGACATAGCCCAAAGGATTGCACGGCACATAGCGAGGAGAACAGACGGCCGTTGGGGCGGAAAGGTCCTCGAGTGGAGGCCACGTACAGGAAGTCGCAGCCGTGGCAGGCCCCCCACAAGGTGGACCGACGATCTGGTAAAGATCGTGGGAGTCCATTGTCCATATGTCCAGCAGTGGACGTATATTGGCTGAAATTATGATGATGATGACCCTCACTCACACAGCACAGTGCTGCTTCACGCGGTTTTCTGTGAGGACGTGGTATCACTCCGGTCAAGCCGGCCCATTAATACCGAAGCGTGGCTCTCCCACGGTCTAATTTTCATCAAATAAGCAGGTGGGTGTTAGTTGTTTCTCTCTTACTAAAACCAGATAGTACTAAATAACTCGCAGTAAGCGGCAGCTGTTCAAAATTATCCTAACTATTCGTCACGTCGTTGTCGGCGATGCGTAAAATTGTCTTTACCAAGTTTTATGGCGACTATAAATCTTATTAGCTCTACTTCACTGGGGAGCTGGAAGTTTGGGCACAAAACATAGAGGTAACAGAAGGCACAGTACGTACAAAGAGCTAAGTTAGGTAACAACATGAGGGGGACTCAGGTGCATCTACCTCCACGAGTGGTCCTGCTGGTAATCAGTTCTGTCTTGATTCCATCTTCGGTTGGTATTATCTGCAGAATCGGTTAAAGGGGGGCATGGGGTTTTTCCTGGACAATGACGGGTAGTAATTCATTCGTGGATTGCTACCTGTTAGACGAAGGATGCCGAAAGACCAGCCCTGGAGTGCGACCATGCCGAAGCGCACTTCGCTACAGGATCTACATTGTCGCGCCGAGGGTCTGAGGACCGGTGTCTCCGGATCGTTCCCTGACGGTGCACTAGGGCCCGAGAAAGCAGGTTAAACCATCGCACATCGCGGTTCCAGGCGCTATTTTTGTCTTCGGATCTGGGGATGCTGTGTCCCGGGATGTGTGGGGATGCTCCGCCCGCGCGTGTTGCTCGGCGGTTTTCCGGCGAGGCGCTTTGACGTTGGCATCCCCCATAGAGTGGAGCCTTCGGGCGCAGTGGCCGCAAGGCCCACGTTTTGGGACTTGCTCTGCAAGGTCGCAGCCAGCGGATTGCGGTGGCAGGTCGGTGTTTTTCTGTGTCGCGTATTTTCCCGGCTCCGCGGCCAGCGGAGTCCTCTTCTCGGTGGTTTTTGCACTGCAGCCAGCAATGTGGATGCTGCCCGGGAGGTTGAGCCGAAGAGTGGCCAAGCTGGCAAGCCTCTTCGCCCTGACCGGGCTTCTGTGGCAGTCCTCACCCTAGTCTAAGTGTTTCATGGGCGAGGGATGGAAACGCCCCAGTGTTTTATTGGGTATGCCTCCGGATGGTCTCTGATCAGCAGAGACCCAACCCAGAGGAGAGCCCCTCTCAGCGTGCATAAAGTGTATGTTCACTAGGAAAACAAAAAAAAGGCAACAACATGACGATCCGTTTAGCGTGGTGGTTTGTGCGCCAGTTGAGACGCAAGGGTCGCGAATTCAATTCCCGCACCAACACAATTTGTGTATTGATGTAACAGATATTTGAGTTGGGTCTGCCTGTTTGTAGTACTTTCGTTGTTCCAGGTTTCCATAGTACAAGGGAAATTTTTAGAAAGGGACCAGGAAAATGTATCTATCATAATTTATTTTAAAAAACACAAACCGGTTGTGGTCCAATGCTGTCGCTTCGAAGACCGTTACGCATTGACGATGACCCAAGATTCGAGAGTTCTGTTAGGGCCACTGCTGTGTGACCTTCGCCGTTTTAACAGGGGAACCAGATCAACTGAATTATGGTTACTTGTTTTAGAAAGTGAATCCAAAACGTGCAGGTTTTTTTACTACGTATCCCCTCATTGCCGACCTGATCGTTTCACAACAGTGGAGTCCCAAGTGTGCTGTCAAATTTGTAACTCCCCTTCTCCCCCGATCGGACTTCCAGAAGTCTCACTCGCACAGTTTTTTTGAGACCGTGGCATCATTCCGGTCAAGTCTTCCTATTCATAGCGCACGTGGCTCTCTGACGGTAAAAAAATTGGACACAACGCGACCGCCGAGCGTAGGCAAGAAACATGAAGTAAATAGCTACATGATTTGCCTTCTGCACTTTCTTTTTGTGGTTAAGACAACGTTATTAGAAAAGTTAAGAGGAATTGTGTAGAAAAAATACCTACATCAATTGAATCGAAAAGTTAAAGATAAGAAACAACCCTGAAAGATTCTTGGTTTTTTTTTCCAGTACGGCAGACAAACGAGCAGACGGCTCACCTGATGTAAGTGATTAAAGTGTGCTAAGTGTAGAAACTGTCAAGTGTATTTCAGATCTTCTATATTTCGATAAATATTATGCATATTATGGGATTTTATAGATAAATAATATACATATTATGGAATGTCTTGTGTATGTATCTGGTCGGGCGATTCGTAATTTATTCGTAAGGAGTTAGCAACCGATATTCTGCGAACGGCTTTGAAATTTGAAGTTTTTGTATTTCAAGTAAGTGAAGTTTTAATTTATTTTTAAAAGTGATTTTGGTATTTATTTTTTTAACGGAGGCGGTGCGTCATTCCAACATTTTGTTGCACTAAAACGGAAGATTCCCCTAAATGCCATCGTGCGATGCCATATCGCTAGTGGAATGGCGTAACTTGAATTTTGTCAAAAAGGTAATCTGGCTCTTTATATTTCAGGACGTCGAACATTAGGCAGGCTAGATGTAGTTTCATCCTAGCCTCGATCTTGAGCATAGATGCGTCATTCAGATATGGAGTAACATGGCTACAGGGTGGTATGATGTAGCAAAATCTGCAACATGTATCTGTCCAGAAACACCATCATTGGTAGCTGATTCCATAGTTTTACTAAGCGCGATAGGAAGTGGCGTGAGAAGCGCACTGTGGTGGAATAAAATCCTACCAAGTGATGTGGTTGAAATTTGGAGTTCTGGCGTGATGATGTGGAATAATACCTACAGATATTCATAGTAGCCGTGATTGTCCTCAATTTTACTGAAAGTAAACTCTCAATTTGTTTCGGAACTCTATTTTGCTTTTGGTTACAAACAGTACTTACGGCCACAGAACCCTCGAAGCGCTCGCCCCGGTCCTAGACCGTTGGCTTGAGAGTCACCATGTCTTCGTCTCCTTCCGTATGGCGCCGATAATGACCGGATCATGTACTAGCCCTGCGAGATGCTTCTTCACGCTTCGTTTGAAGGAATCCGTATTGTAGGAATGAGGAAATACATGCGCCGGCAACCAGTTCCATTTCTTGATGGTGCGGCAGAATTTTTTTAGTCCGTAGTATGATGCCCATAAAGATTCTTGGATATATAAAATATCACAGATATAATAAATCGTTAAGTGTTTTGGCAGAGCCTATCAAATAACATAATCGATATGGCTTGATTGCAATTAATTATGTTAGAACGCACAACATATTTTAATCAAACCATGTTATATTCCTGGTATAATTAGTGCATTCATGTGGAATATTGCAATTAAATTATTATGACTAATCAATGCAATTTGGTATATTAATTGATTTATTTGCTTTCAAAATTATAATTATACTATACTGCCTACCACTTTGTAGCTTTCGGTGTTGAAACACTGGGCCCGTGGGGTTCCGACGCTCTCTCTTTCTTCCGTGACTTAGCTAAGCGTCTAGTCGAAGTCACGGGAGAGCCAAAAGCTGGCAGCTACCTCGCCCAGCGAATTTCCATCGCGATCCAGCGGGGTAATGCTGCCAGCATTTTGGGGACACTGCCACGGGGACCTACTTTGTTTTAACTTTCCTTTTTATTTACTTTAGTTTAATTTTATTTCTTAGTTATTGTCTTAATTTTCTTGTGTTTTTGTTGAATAAAAATTATGCTATATAAACTCGTACCTATGTTTCTAATTAAATAGGGTAATGAAGGCCGTTATGTAATAATTAAATTCCACCACTGTCAGGTCCCGGTAAGAGAGGTAATAAATAATAATATCCTCCAACCGATTTCGGCTAAGGCGGCCAATCTCATCGATCAGCCACTTTTGGCTGCCTCGGTGGCGCAATGGTTAGTGGGTCGCACTTTAAAGCGACGGTCGCGTTGGGGTCCCGGATTCGATCCCCGGGTCGGGCCAAAATTTGTACCTGAGTTTTTCTGTTAAGAAATTCTCAGTGTTAGCCCGGAGTCTGGAAGTTGGCGGTCTTGTACCCCTGTGCCTCGGAAAGCACTTAAAGCCGTCGGTCCTGCGCCTAATCCCTCTTCGGTCGTGTCACACTAGTGTCCCATCAAAATAGGAGGGAACTTGTGTCTGCGCAAATACTTGTGCACTATAATATGTCCTGCGTCGATGAGATTGGCCGCCATGTCCAAAATATCGGTTTAGAGGACATTATATATTATAGGGCTCAAGTGTGTGCGCAAACACAAGTGCACTCTCTATTCCCTTGCGCACAAGTGTGACACGACCGGAGAGGGATCGGGCCAGCTTTCCAAGGCATGGTAGTACAAGGCCGCCAACTTCTAGACTCCGGGCTGACACTGAGAATTTCTTAACAGAAAAACTCAGGTAAAAATTTCGGGATCGGGGTTCGAACCCGGCACCCCAAGCGTAGCCGTCGCTTTAAAGTGCGACCCACTAACCACTTCGCTATCGAGGCAGTAGAAGCATCGAGGTATAAACAGTATAGAAGATTACAGAATAAATAATAATAAATAAATAAATATTTCACAACATCACATACATTGATCTGACTCCGAGATAGGTAGCTCAAGCACCTGTGTTACGGATATCAGAACCAACAGTGGGATTACAAATATATACATATAATACTTTTCTTTTGTAAATACATACTTATAATACATAGCAAACACCCAGACCAATACAAACAAACATGTTCATGCACACAAATGTTTGTACTGTGCGGGGATCGAACCCGCAACCCTTGTATCAGAGGCAGCGTTCACTACCACTGTTCCAATCGGGTCGTCAGAAGGTAGGTAGGTAGGTAATTTAAACCTTACATTGCGTCACATATTCAGACCCAAGTACCAGAACAAAGTACAAAGGACTTAGTCTCGTTAAAAAGAGAAATTAGTCTAAACTCACTAATTACGGCGTAATGTTTCAACCTTCGCACGGAGTTTGGGCCTTATGTACCATTTTTTATGTAAGAGGTGGCAGACGAGCAGACGGATCACCTGATGGTAAGCTATTGCCGCCGCCCATCGACAGCCGCGACATTAACGGAGTCACAAGTGCGCTGCCAATCTTTTTTTATTTAAGAGGTGGCAGACGAGCAGACGGATCACCTGATGGTAAGCTATTGCCGCCGCCCATCGACACCCGCGACACCAATGGAGTCACAAGTGCGCTGCCAATCTTTTTTTTATTTAAGAGGTGGCAGACGAGCAGGCGGATCACCTGATGGGAAGCTATTGCTCCCGCCCATCGACACCCGCGACACAAATGGAGTCACAAGTGGGCTGCCAATCTTTTTTTTATTTAAGAGGTGGCAGACGAGCAGACGGATCACCTGATGGTAAGCGATTTCCGCCGCCCATGAACACCAGCGACATCAATGGAGTCACAAGTGCGCTGCCAACCTTTAAAGCCCCGCGGCTTGGACCTCCAGTATTCTACTTACACAGCGAAACACAGCACAGTGCTGCTTCACGTAATTTCTAATTCATTCGTTTTTAATTGTTAGCTACTAAACCAGATCTATTTTAAACAATTCGGGGTTATCTTTGTGACGGCGGCCATCTTGGATCGATTTTTATCCAACATGGCTAAGAACACTCTCCCCTTATTCATCTTTAAAAAAAACAAAATTATAATCGGTTCATTTGTCCGGGAGCTACGATGCCATAGACAGGCACACACACACACACATACGTCAAACTTATAACACCTCGTCGTTTTGCGTCGGGGGTTAATAAATAAATAGAATAATAGAGATAGCGAGATGTCCGAGGAACGGTGAAGCTCGCCGCGAATTGCGTTTGAACGACGCTACGCCGTCACAAGTCTCCACTTGTATATAGGAGCGCTGTCAACCTTTTAACTGCCGAAGTAACATTCCGGTAGAGCCAGACTGGTCATAACGATCCATTCAAACTGGGGTAAAATAAACCCTCTAAATTTTTTAGGGTTAAAATAAAATGGAGGGCAGAAGGCTGTTTTTGTAGGATGGCGTAATTAAATTAACCTTTAGTGTAAAATTACCTGGGTAGAGTTGTAGGACAAATTTTTATTTTACTTTTTACATTGACGAACAAACCAGATTTTCTACCATTAGCTCGGCAGTAAGGAAAATCATCCTAAGAAACACACACACACGCACACACACATATATACACACACATATACACACCCACACACACACACACACACACACACACACACACACACACACACACACACACAATTATATTTACACAAAATTAGATGTTTTTATTTTTAAGAAATCCTGCGCGTTTCGGACAGTTTCTCAAAAATTGTAAATACCTACATGAGACCGTGGGAGAGGCACGCTACGGCATGAAAGGGCCGGCTTGACCGAAATAATACCACGGCCTCACAGAAAACTCGCGTGTGTTGTGTTGTGCGTGAGTGAGGGTACCGGAGGCCCAATCCGGGGAAAAGGGGATTTAAAGGTTGGCCGCGCACTTGCGACTCAACTGGTGTCGCGGGTGTTTTGGGCGTTGGCAATAGTTTACCACCAGGCGATCCGTCTGCTCGTCTGTCACCTATCACATAAAAAAACATGATTCTTAACATATACCCGTGATCCAGTCGGACCCTGTCTAAGGGTTGCGAAGGTCAGACGCCAGTCGCTTCATTGCAATTACCAGATTTTCCAAATCCTGGATCATGGTCCAAACGTACTCAACGCAACCGGGAATAACACACTAAGAAGATGTGTGAGGGACCAAAAATGTTTGTTTAGTTAATCCTCACAGAAAACAGTAACAGCGACTGCACTCTGTTACGCTGAGTGAGTGAGGGTAACAGAGGTCCAACTGGCACTCCATTGGTGTTTTGGGTGGACATGGACACCCGCAACTTTTGTTTATGTGATGTATTTTTTATTTTGGATTGTTTAAGTCGTAGGTGGCAAATGAGCAGATGTATCACCTGATGGTAAGTGACTGCACACCAGTGGAGTTACAAGTGTGCTGCTTACCTTGACCCCTCCCCCCGATTAAGCAATACAATCTGGACATCTTTAATGAAAGAATGAACAGGCATCGTCTAAGCAAACGCGTTACATCCTAGACCTCATTGTCACTTTCCTTCAGATGAGATTGTGGTCAAGAATTGGCCTATAGATCTTTGAAAAAAGCCTCTGGTACGCTCACTTATTGGACGAAACACGCACAAATGCTGTTTCACGCCCGCTTTCAGTAAGCCCGTAGTAAGTATCACTCGGGACGAGCCAGCCCATTCATGCCAATGCGTGACTCTCTTACTGTCTTTCTAAGACATAAGTATGTATAGAAACAGATATAGTGTAGATGTTAGCGTTAAACATTTTCACATACCTGCATTGCAGGTTGGTGCACAGGCTAGTGTTGTCGAGAAGAATAAACTATCGATAGGCGATAAATATGACTCATTATAATATCTTCAGTTTGCTAATTCGGTGGGCTATGTCGGTGACTCTGGTTCTCTGTCGGATTACATCATTTCTGATGCGGTCCCTCAGAGATACTCCGAGCATAGCCCTTTCCATAGCTCTTTGAGCGACTTTCAACCGGTGGACTAGTCCAGCCGTGAGTGTCCACGTCTCGGCACCGTAAGTCATGACCGGAAGGACGCACTGGTCGAAGACTTTCGACTTAAGACTTTGAGGGATTTTGACCGAATTAGCAAACTGAAGTGGCAGTGGGCTGGTCATATTAGCCGCAGAACTGACAGCCGTTGGAGCCGTAAAGTCCTTGAGTGGAGACCGCGACTTGAGTGGAGCACGCCCTGCGACAAGATGGGATGATGACATTCGAAGGCTGGCTGGTGTGGGCTGGATGAGAGTGGCCGAAAATCGGGAGTAATGGCGTGCATTAGGGGAGAACTATGTCCAGCGGTGGACGAGTGTGGGTTGCTGATGATGATGATGATTATAATATCACCATTTCAGCTTAGTATTTCCAATGGGCGCAGCGTAGTACAGCAGTATCCGCGGGGGCTGAGTACGGCTCACCCATCGTAGCAAATGCTATGGTATTATGAGTCATTTAAGGATATTACTGAGTTTAAATACACATAATATGGTTGCCTGTATGCACTGATGCAGCTGACTACCTTTAATAGTTGCGACATAATGAGAATTTGCATTGCTTTTTGGGATTTTTTTTGCTTTCAGTTAGGCTTCCGATTGCGTTATAAATCCAATACTATGCTATGTCAAGAGTCATTTCAGGTTTTTTCAGTAACATAACCATGAATACGACGACCCGTTTGGGTCAGTGGTAGTGAGCGCTGCCTCTGGTGCAAGGGTTGCGGGTTCGATCCCCGCACAGTACAAACATTTGTGTGCATGAACATATCTGTTTGTATTGGTTTAGGTGTTTTCTATATATTATAAGTATGTATTTACAAAAGAAAAGTATTATATTATTTGTAATCCCACTGTTGATTCTGATATCCGTAACACAAGTGCTTGAGCTACATATCTCGAAGTCAAATTAATGCAAGTGATGTTGTAAAAATATTTATTTATTTGTACTATATTAAAAAGCTTGAAAACACATTAGGCAAAGTTTAGGACGAGGCTTAAACATCTTACCCTCTTTTCTTGAGAATTACCACAGGGTTCAATAATTGACCTCTCACTTTACTTAATTGTTGTCATCATCATCATCATCAGCCCATTTAAGTCCCCACTGCTGGGGCACGGGCCTCCCTCAATCACATGAGGGGTAATTGCCATACTCACCACGCTTGGCAGACGGGTTGGCGAGGGTTTTGATATGAATGCAGAGTTTTCCTTCTCTGGGTGCTGATGATTATGCCAGCAGCTTTACCTTAGTCGCCTTTTACGACACCTCGGTAAGAGTGAGGGTGGCCTATTCTACTCTGCCGGGGACCACACGGCTTAATTGTTGTAAATTAACTTTATTTCTTTACGATTGTTAATATTGACAACTTTATTATTTATAGATACTATTTCAATAATATTTTCACGTATTAAACTATCGATGTTAGTAAGCTTTTTTAGGTGATAATTCGATAGTTTCCCAACTCTAGTTGAAACAGTAAATGAGTTTACGGACAAATATTGTCGCTTGTATGCACTATGCTGCAGTGAGCACACGTTTTTGTAGGCTATGTTTACTTACCCATATGAGCAAACAGTGATAGGTGTGACATATGAGTTTCAATCGAGTGTTCGTTGGTTAAGCATAGTATAGGTACTCGTTCGATGATCACTCGGCAACAAACGCTCCCCAGAACTTCGAAAAAAAATTTATTTAGTAGTAATTTTAGACACACATACATTAATTAATTATAAAGTATTGAAATGTCGAATAAATGATTTCTTATTCTTATTCTTAAATGCTTGTCAAACAATATTTACCTAAAATCAAATTATTTACTAAATAGACTATTGCATGCCTAAACAGGTAATTGTGAGAACTACACTCGCGAGCAAAAGTTTGGAATCACTTACTTAAAATTGGTTTCGCGCGATCTTGCTTAGTAAATAAATTTTTAATAATTTTAAAAATGACATCATTTTAAAGGTTCAACTGTCCACTTGAAATTGATACCAAATTCATTCAAATTATATAATTTAACACCTGCATATTTTGTAAACCACATTTCTACAATAAAGATTTTTATTTATTTATTTAAAATATAATTTATTGAAATAAAATGCTTCAATTCACAAAAAAAATCAAGTAATTAAGTTTAAACTGTATTTGTACGGTGCAACCGTAGATTTTTATTTATAAAGCAATAATTGAAATTAGGTTAAATGAACGCACGTCAATCATTACATTTTTCATTAGTTCACGTATTTCATTTCGCGGACGCGTTCTCATTATCAATCATTAGCAATATCAGTAGTCTAAGTTATCATCAGCAATAAACTCTCTTATCTCTATATCAAATCTATCATTTAAAAGGTGTCCCATACAGTACTTTATTGTACATTGTATCTCTGTATGTATGTCCTGTACGTGTAGGCCACGTACAGGAAGTCGCAGCCGTGGCAGGCCCCCCAAAAGATGGACCGACGATCTGGTGAAGATCGCGGGAATCCATTGGATGCGGGCGGCACAGGACCGATCTGTGTGGAGAACATTGGGGGAGGCCTCTGTCCAGCAGTGGACGTCTATTGGCTGAAATGATGATGATGATGAATGATCTCTGCTTACCTAGCTTTTAAGTTTTTTATGTTGTGCAATAAAGAGTATCGATCTATCTATTAAAATTTCCCGAGATACAGTCTAAAAGACGAGCTGTAGAAATAACAAAACTGAGTAGAGGACATGTTAGGGCACTCACAGGGCACTGCAAATTAAACAAGCACCTACACAACATGGGCCTTTCAGATACCAAAATCTGCAGGTTCTGTCGCGAGGACGAGGAAACGATTATCCACGTCCACGGCGAGTGCATAGCGCTGCACCGCTGCAGAAGCCGGCACCTGGGAGCACACATGATCTCGGCTGACGAGATCGAGAGCTCCCCCATTGGCTCCATTCTCGGGTTTATCCTGGAACTGGAGCTACATGAGGTGCTGTAATAGGTTACGGGGCTGCCACAATAGATCATCTACTGGTCGCAGCGGCTATGAGACGCAGGGCTCACCCCATTTCTATCAATAAAATACAGTCTAAAAACTTTTGGGGTCAGCGTACCACGACACGACGCCATTGTTCTGCCAAATGACCAATCAAATTAATCCTACTCACAAGATGATTCAAAACCTCTTATTTTAATTAATGTATATTCAAACACTAATGCTGATTAAGGCCCGAGGGTCCTTAGGATTAGGCCTTGGCAGCCCTTATCCTTTCTGAAGGATATACTCCGTGGTAACGAAATTTGCTGACCTATTATGAAGCATTTTCTTTGCTAAGCGAAAAGAGCAATAGACACGTAGACTTAGGTTTTAAATTTGCAAAGTGTGATTTAGTTCTGCATTTTTAGGGTTCCGTAGTCAAATGGCAAGAAACGGATCCCTTATAGATTTGTCATATCTGTCCGTCTGTCCATCTGTCCGTCCGTCCGTATGCCACAGCCACTTTTTTCCGAAACTATATGATTTATACTATTGATACTTGTTAAATAGATGTATTTGGTTAACCGCATTACGATTTATGCACAAAAATAGGAAAATAAAACGTATACTATAACTGAAACTTATTTGTTTTTTATCAAACCCATCGTGTGGGGTACCTATGGATAGGTACTTGAAAAATATTTATTTTTTTCTAAACTTAATATTTTTCTCAAATTGGTGAAATGTCCCACCCATGAATATGACTGACTGGATGGCGCAATTGGTAGTGACCCTGCCTTTTACTGGTACGCCAAAGGTTGTAGGTTCGATCCACACCCTGGACAAACATTCGTGCGATAAGTACTTGTGTTTGATCAGTGTCTGGGTGTAATATATGTATTTAAGTTTATATTTGTGTTCCTCTGTTGTCTGATATCTGTAACACAAGTGATTAAGCTACTTAGTACGGAATCAGGTCAATGTATGAGATGTTGTGAGAATTATTATTAGAATTATTAGTTCAAACCAATTTTCGTTGTTAGTTTCATGGTATATGTTATATCATTATATTTTTTTTAGTTTTATAAATCTTTTATTGTAGAAGTTAGTAAGTTAAGAAAAAAAAAAATTAGAAACCTCAACATCATTCTTAAAGACCTATCCATAGAAACCAACACGTATGGGTTTGATAAAAAAAAAAAAACATTAGAGTTTCAGTTCTTAGTATGGGGACCCCTTTAATTTTATTTTTTTCCTTTTTTAGCCCCCGACGCAAAAATGACGGGGTGTTATAAGTTTGAGTTGTCTGTGTGTCTGTCTATGGCATCGTAGCTCCCGAACAAATGAACCGATTTTGATTTTGTTTTTTTGTTTGAAAGATTAAGGAGGGAGTGTTGTTAGCTATGTTGGATAAAAGTCGATCCAAGATGGCCGCCGTCACAAAGATTTGGATTTTATGTTTTAACACAACTCCCACAATATGGGTATCATATAAAAGGGCTTGAGTAGCAGAATATATTAATTGTGAAAAGTTTCAAATCCAAGATGGCCGCCGTCAGAAAAAGACGAATAACCTATTTGTTGTTCCCACTGCCTCAATATAGGTATCAAATGAAAGAACTTTAATTGTGTCGGGGGTTTTTTAAATTTTCAATTTAATTTGTGTAAAAATCGTAATGCTGTTAACAAAATACATCTATTTACCAAGTTTCAATGGTATAGTTTTTATAGTTTCGGAAAAAAGTGGCTGTGACAAACGGATGGACGGACAGACGGACAGACAGACAGACATGACGAATCTATAAGGGTTCCGTTTTTTGCGATTTGGCTACGGAATCCTAAAAAGTGGTATGAAATACATTACAGTGCGTTTCTCACGTCATTTCCTACCGCGCACAGTAAAACTGTGGAACCAGCTGTCATCCGTGGTGTTTCCGAACAGATACGACCTGGTGAGCTTCAAGAAAAGGGTTTACTCCTCTCTTAAGAGCCGGCAACGCATATGATACCTCAGGTGTTGCAGATGTCCATGGGCGGCGGTGATCACTTTTCATCAGGTGTGTCGTAAAAAAAAAACATTACAATCAGTAAAAGTTTTTGATGGTTTCGTTGGTGGCGCCATTGTACCGTACAAGGGCTCTTAAGGGTGATATCAAAAGCAATGTATGTCCAATAGATAGTATTTTTCATAAATTAAATTAAATTAAATATTCATTTATTTCAGATATTCAATGCATATAAAATGTGCTAGTAACATAATGAACTTATTTTAGTGTTAGTACTTATAGAATAAACACGTTTCAACAGCAACTGTTTTTTAATGACATGTAAAAAAGAAGAACAAGTACAAAATATAAAGGCAGTAGAAAAGAGTTTGAATATATATACTATTTATTATAACTGTTGCCGATCACCAACAGTACTATTGCAGAAGATATCAGTAGTTTATTACAAATATGGAAATCGACACACCGGGGAGTGTAGCTGCACCCAACAGTGCAGTAGTGGGGAGTCCCATCTTTCGGCCAGCACGCTCAGGATGCTGTTAGGGCTGCCGCGCACGCGCGCCCATAGTGATGCGCAGCGCGCCCTGATTATTGCGTGGAAGCCATCTGTGCGCGCCTCGGCGAACATGGATGAAGCGCTACAGTGCCGCGGCGGGCCAAACAACATCCTGAACGCGTTATAACTTTTCACAAAAACCTTTATTAAGGAAGAATGTTTGACAACCTTTTACGATATATTATTAGGACTAAGCCCTTTTACATAAGTCCTTGAAACTTCGGGCACTTCAGGTGTGCAGCCATTAACATACTCTAAGGTACAATTGACTTGAAATGGCACTCAACAGGGTCGGAGTCAGGGCCCTAACGAACCGGGTGAGCTTGGCCTTAACGAACCGGGTGACCTTCAAGAAATGGGCTTATTCCTTCGTTAAGGCGCTTCTTTTAAATACTTGAAGGAAAGAATAATATTTTTTTTTATGTGATAGGTAGGCAGACGAGCAGACGGATCACCTGATGGTAAGCGATTGCCGCCGCCCATGAACACCCGCGACACCAGTGGAGTCACAAGTACGCTGTCAACCTTTAAACTCCCCTTTCCCCCGGATTAGGCCTCCGGTACCCTCACTCACGCAGCACAATGCTGCTTCACGCCGATTTTCTGTGAGGCCGTGGTCGTGACTTCGGTCGAGCCGTACTATTCATGCCCAAGCTCGCATAGCAATAACTTTTACACGCGAAAAGCAAGATTGCTGCGCTTGGGGGTTTTGCGTCGCGGGTTCGATCCCCGGGTCGGGCCATAATTTGTATCTGAGTTTTTCTGTTAAAAAAATCTCAATGTCAGCCCGGAGTCTGGAAGTTGGCCGTCTTGTACCTTCGTGGCTCGGAAAGCAGGTTAAGCCATTGGTCCTGCGCCCGATCCCTCTCCGGTCGTGTCACACTGGTATCCTATCGGAATATGAGGGCAAGGGAATAGAGAGTGTACTATGTTTGTGCACACACTTGAGCATATATTATAATGCTGTATAATCATCATCATCATCATCATCATCAGCCCATTTAAGTACCCACTGCTGGGGCACGGGCCTCCCTCAATCACATGAGAGGTAATTGCCATACTCACCACGCTTGGCAGACGGGTTGGCGAGGGTTTTGATATAAATGCAGAGTTTTCCTTCTCTGGGTGCTGATGATCATGCCAGCAGAGTTACCTTAATCGCCTTTTACGACACCTCGGTATGAGTGAGGGTGTCCTATTTTACTCTGCCGGGGACACGGCAATGCTGTATAATAGTATATAGTAATAATAATTATAATCCGGCGTAAGTGGCTGATAGATATGAGATTGGACGCCTTAGCCGAAATCGGTTGGTGGATATTATTATTAATGTATGCCGATACACCCTGTATGACACTAATGGTCCATAAATCTCAAATGTATCCTTTCATGGTCTTACGTCATACATAAACTGAAACCTTTTACTCAAGTTCTTTTAACTTAACGTGTGTACAGGAGCCATTAGCAGACTCCAAGGTACGATTGGCTCGACTCGAAATAACACTCCACAGGGACGGACTAAGGGACTTAACGATATCTCATGGTCTGCTCGTTCGGTGTTAGGTTGAGTGTGATTTAGTTAAACATGGTTTACTGTTTGATGTCCGTTTATTGAATGCCACCAAAAATACATAAAATATTATGCTAAAATTTAATTAATAACGCTTACTTGCAATTACTTAGAGACTACGTACATATGTTCTATTGTGACATGACCTCATTGCATTTCCGTTGGTACACACACTACAGATAGAAGCAGAAACTGGCTGGTGACGAGGATCTAGATTTTTTATTATTATTATATGAGAGGTGGGCGTCGAGCAAACGGATCACCTGATGGTAAGCAATTCCGCCGCCCATGGACACCCGCAACACCAGTAGAGTCACAAGTGCGCTGCCAACCTTTTCCCCCTTCCCCCCATTTGGCCTCCGGTAACCTAACTCACACGGCGAATCACAGCGCAGGCGCTGCTTTACGCCGGTCTTCTGTGAGGCAGTGGTATCACTCCGGTCGAGCCGGCCTATTCATGCCTAAGCGTGGCTCTCCCACATTTTAAGTTAAGCTAAGTTTCACAGTCTAGCCCATCGACGCAAAATAGCTTGCCTGTCTGTGTTTTACAGTCTGTACTTCGAGGATTCTGCAGCTGAGCTGACCCCCGTCTACATTTCAAGAACTTTTATTTACAGACTTATAAAAATAATACATCTTAGATAGATAGATAGATACTCTTTAGTGCACAACATACAAAACTTAAAAGCTAGGTATACAGAGATACAATGTACAATTTAGGCGGTCTTATCGCTGGGAGCGATCTCTACCAGACAACCTTCAGGTAAAGGACATTAGATAGAAGAGGGGAGGGTGGTGCAATCCTTTTGATTTTGAGTATTGATTAAGTAAATATACAAATACATAAATCTAGATAATAAATAAATAAATAAACACGTTATGATACACTAATATATACGAATGTTAACTTACTATAATACAATATAACCTACACAAATTATATAAAATATACTACTATAAGGTTATAATAGAGAAGATATATTTTATACCTACAATATATGGATGGATCTGGGAGAGGACTAACGACCACGAGCGTCAATGACAGGAAAGGAAGACAGATGAAGTTAATAAAAAAGGATCAGTTGGGGAGAGGGTTTCAGTTTTCAAGGAAGTGTGCTTTGACCCGAGCCTTAAAGATGGGCAGGGATGGGGACTGCCTAATTGGTAGGGGAAGGGAGTTCCATAGGCGAATTGACTGGACTGTAGAGGATTGAGTATATGAATGAGTGGAATGGGGAGGATATCTAAGGTGGAGATGTTTGGATGATCGCATATGACCCCGCGTAGGCTGCAGAAACTGGAAACGCTCCCGAAGGTAAGACGGTGATTTTGGACTGAAAAGTATGGAGTATAATAGAAAACGAATATGGGAGTCACGGCGGAGACGAATGGGGAGCCATTTTAGACGAGTTCGGTACTCTGAGACATATTTGCGCAGACCGAAGACAATGCGGATACAGAAGTTTTGCAGACGTTCAAGTTTGTTAAGAAGGTTCTCATTAAGGTCTAAGTAACAGCAGACTGCGTAGTCGAGAATGGGGAATAGAAGGGCTTGTACAAGTGCAATTTTGGTGGGTATTGGTAGGAAGTTGCGTAATCGGTTAAGAGATCCTGCTGCAGCAAATATTTTCCTGCTGACCTCAGTGACCTGTGCTGTCCAGGCCAACGAGTTATCCAATTGAATGCCAAGGTTTTTTACTGTTTTGCTGTAAGGTATTGGAACTCCGTCAAAAAATATAGAAGGAAAGGTATTCCAGTTGATTTTGGATATCATCCTCCCACTTCCAATGATTATCACCTGCGTTTTATTAGGGTTGACCAACAGCCCAAACGACCTGCTCCAGGCTGAAATCCGTGTTAAGTCTGTGTTTACTATTTGTACTGTACCGGAAAGGTTATTGAGGCTGCCCTGCATATAAATCTGGAGATCGTCGTATATAAGTGATAAGAAGAAGAGAGGTTATGAGTAATAGAATTTATGAAGATAGCAAAAAGGAGAGGAGACAGTACGCCACCTTGCGGCACGCACGCACAAATTTCGCACCATGCGGATAGAGAGTCTTCGGCACGGATACGCTGCCGACGGCCATTCAAGTAACTACGAAACCAATCAATAACCGTTGATATGTCAAGAGAATAAAGTAATCCAAGCAGGATGTCAAAATCTACAGTGTTAAAAGCGTTGCTAAAATCCAGCAGCGCTAAGACGGTAAGGCGCTTTTCGTCCATACCGTTGCGGATATCATCTGTGATTTTGACTAAGGCTGTAGCCGTGCTATGACCTGGACGAAAGCCGGATTGAAATGGATTAAGTAGTTGGTTTTGGGACAAGAATGTGCTTAGCTGCTGATGAACAATTCGTTCGAGGACTTTGGAGAGGAAAGGAAGGATAGATATGGGTCTATAGTCAGAAAATGATGAGGGGTTCAACTTTTTAGAAAGAGGAGTTACTTGGGCATTTTTTCACGCTGTAGGGAAGGTGCTCGTGGAAAGGGAATGATTGAGTATGTGAGTTATGATGGGAGTAAGGATATCAAGGAGAGGAATGATCATGTTACGCCATCGCTGCCGATGGCGTTTGAAGCAATGGAAAGTATGTTCCTCTTAACATCACAATCGGTTACTTGATTAAAAATGAGACTAGAATGATCTGGGACTAGAAGAGCAGCAAGCTGATGTAGGGTATTTGCTTTTGTTGTGCCATCAATGGAGGCAGGCGTAGAGAAGTGCTTATTTAAAGATTCGATGTCAATATTTTTGGTGGAAGGGTGATGACGTTTGCTTCCAATTCCCAATGTTCTAAGAAACTTCCAGACTCTAGCTGGGTCTCCGTTTTCAACAGATTTGTGGATATGGCGTCTTTGAGCGTCTCTACACAACATATTACAGCGATTTCGAATTGATTTATGATTGACTTATGATTTATTACTTACTACAACCCCTTGACAAGAATGTGTCGTCTTTACAACGAGATATCAATTAATAATCCCAATCTTGATATTTTTGACTCCAGATTTTGCGTAGTATAATAACTTAGACTAAGATCTGTAAATTTTTTGCAGTAAAGTGTACCTATCTATCTATCTGTCTACTTTTAAATATTCAAACATACCTCTAACCAAAAATAAGTTATTAACGACAAAACTAAATACATTAAGCATATCATGAGTACAATCGCCATTATAGTGACCCTAAAGGCCAAAACTGTCATTAAAATATAATCTTTTAGTAGCAAAGTTGGGACGTGATGTCCCTCTAGAGGGAAATTTACAGTAGTAATTGTTATGTCTCTTATGTTATTATTTCTATTAACGTTCTAATTTCAGTGAAATAAAACCCACTTCGGATTATTTTTTACCCGACTACAGCAAAGACAAAAAGGAAGGGTTATGATTTTAGCAGTCTATGTATGTATGTACATAAGTTTGTAAGATTGCCTTCGCTTTAAAGTGCGACCGAGGACAGTGCAAGAGGTCCCAGGTTCGATCCCCGAGTCGGGCCGAAAATTTGTACCTATTTGTATTTGTATTCGGTGAGAAGTTCTTAGATAGATAGATAGATATACTTTATTGCACAAAATACACAACTTAAGTACTAGGCATTACAGAAATTTTGTGTACAATTTCGGCGGTCTTTTCGCTGAAAGCGATTTCTACCAGACAACCTTCGGGTAAAGGACATTTGATAGTAGAGAAGGGGTAGGGGGTGCAATATTCAATAAGGAAAAAAAAAAGAAACTGTAAATGTTAAAATATAACTTATAACCCTAATACATAAATAAAATACAGTATTATAAACTAATAAATAAGTTATGCTCAAATACATACACATAATATTGTGAGATTGATATCAGAAAAAGACAAAAATAATAATCTAAGTTGGACCATCGACTACACGCTGCCGATAACAGGACGATTGTAAAAAAGTTAATGGGATGAGGAAGAGTGAAGAAGAGGGTGTTGAAGTTGCAAAAAGTGAGTTTTTACTCGGGCTTTAAAAATGGGCAATGATTGAGACTGTCTTATGGATAGGGGTAAGGAGTTCCACAAACGGATGGAGTGATCTTAGATCTTAGTGTTAGCCCGGAGTCTGGAAGCTGTACCGTGCCTCGGAAAGCACGCTAAGCCATTAGTAATGCGCCCAATCCCTCTTCGTTCGTGTCACTCTGGTGTCCCATCGGAATACGAGGGTAAGGGAATAGAAAGTGCACATGTGTTCTTTTTTATTGCTTAAAACTGCAGACGAGCTTGCAGCCCATCTGATGGTAAACGGTAACCGCCGCTCATAGACATCAACAATGCCGGAGCACAGTCATGCCGCTGCCTACCGTGAAAAAAGTACTCCTTTCAAACCTCGTTTAAAAAAGGACATGTCACAGCGATCAGGGATCACTGCGGCTGGAAGCTCATCCCAGAGTTTGCACGAGCGTGGGAAAAAAGAGCGCTGGAAACGAAGCGTTTTGGAAGGGATCGGTTCCAGGTAATCTTAGTGAAGTTTGCCGCGGAGTCTAGTCGCGCGATTGTAAAATGTTGACTCAGGTTTGATATTGAACAGCTTCACAGAGCATGAAAGAGCCTATAGAAGAGGCAAAGAGAGCCAAAATCTCTTCGCGACTCCAACGACTCCAATTTGTCCGTGAGATCGGGATCCCCGACAATCCGGACAATTACTTGAGCACTACAATATAATAATATTTCTCACAACATCTCATACGTTGACCTGATTCCGTACTAAGTAGCTTAGGCACTTGTGTTACAGACATCAGACAACAGAGGAACACAAATATATACTTAAATACATATATAACACCCAGACACCGAACAAACACAAGTGTGCATCGCACGAATGTTTGTCCAGGGTGGGGCCACGACCTTTGGCGTAAGAGGCACGGTCACTACCAATTGCGCCATCCGGTCAGTCACTAAGTGAGTTAGTGAGTGAGGGTACCGGAGGCCCAATCCGGGGGAAAGGGGGGTTTGAAGGTTTACAGCGTACTTGTGACTCTTCTGGTGTCGCGGGTGTCCATGAGCGACAGTAATTGCTTACCATCAGGTGATCCGTCTCCTCGTCTGCCACGTATCACATAAAAAAAACGTTCTTACCAACTGAGCTACCAGTGCTCTATTCCTAAATCCCACCCTGGCATTAATTACTTTGTTCTCGTGTCACGGTATGTACACATCTCGCCCTCTGACGTCATCAATCATGGCGGACACGCGAAAGTGCTTCAGGGAATGTTTAACATCTCTGTAATCGGGAGATTCTTTTTTTCATTTGATGCTAAATAAAAGAGTGACATTGTCACTTTTAGGGTTTAGTTATTAAATGTCAAAAAAGGAACACTTATTCAAATTCAAATTTCTTTATTGCAGACAACACATATAGGTCCATAGCTTAAAAAAATTAATAATAGGGTTAGTAAATAGGTACATACTTAGAGTGTTTTTATTTTATTTATTTATTAAGGTTACTCATTGTACTGTGACACCAGTGGAGTCACAAGTGCCTTTAAACCCTGTCATTGCGTAGAGATGTAGCATCACTGTGCATCTTCTATCGCATTTACAATGGGTAATGTTCCGAGGAGCTGTTCCGCCTTGTTCCAGCTGCAATTTTTCACCACCGCACATCACGTCAGAACGCCAAATTCCATCCAAATCAGCTGGATGGATTCATATCGACTACAGTGCGTTTCTCACGTCATTTCCTACCACGCACAGTAAAACTGTGGAACCAGCTGTCATCTGGTGTTACCGAACAGATACGACCGGGTGACCTTCAAGAAAAGGGTGTACTCCTTTCTTAAGAGCCGGCAACGCATATGTGATACCAGATGTCCATGGGCTTTCCATCAGGTGTACCGTCTGCTCGTTTGTCCGCTATAATGTAAAAAACAAAAAAAAACCCCTCTTTCACCTGGATTGGGCCTCCGGTACCCTCATTCACGCAGCGAAACACAGCACAGTGCTGCTGAGGGCGTGGAGCTCATTTCCTTACTCTCACATTCTGATGGGACACTACTGTGATACGACCGGAGAGGGATCGGGCGCAGGGTCAACAGTTTAACGTGCTTTTTGAAGCACGGGGGTCCAAGACCGCCAATTTCCAGACTCCGGGCTGCCACTAAGAATTTCATACCGAAAACTTATGTACAGTTTTTTTTTTCCGTGAGTGAGGATCGAACCCGGGACCTCTTGTTAAAGTTATTAATTATAATTTAGTCTATGACCACATTGAAGTTTACACACAAAAATAGAAAAAAAAAATGGGGGTACTTAGAACTGGAACTAAAAAAAACATTTTTTATCAAACCCATACAAGATGGGGTATTTAGGAAAATGTCTTCAAAAATAATATTTAGTTTTCTAATATCACTTTTTCAAACGGAATAGTTTGCATCCTGGGTTCGACTATCAGGTCGAGCGAAAATAATGTTTCGAATGTTTTGAACATAGCTCGGGTTTGTGATCATCATCATCATCATCATCAGCCCATTTAAGTCCCCACTGCTGGGGCACGGGCCTCCCTCAATCACATGAGGGGTCATTGCCATACTCACCACGCTTGGCAGATGGGTTGGCGAGGGTTTTGATATAAATGCAGAGTTTTCCTTCTCTGGGTGCTGATGATCATGCCAGCAGCTTTACCTTAGTCGCCTTTTACGACACCTCGGTAAGAGTGAGGGTGGCCTATTCTACTCTGCCGGGGACCACACGGGTTTGTGATCACCAATTCGCATTAGGCAAGCATGGTGATTAAGCCTAATCCCATCATAGTAGCGATGACTTGTTTTCTATGATAGAAAGGCCTCCATCTTAGAAATCAAGTCCTGCAGTGGGACAGTATATAGGCTGATAAAACTAGTATTTTTTTTTTATGTCATAGGTGGCAGACGAGCAGACGGATCACCTGATGGTAAGTGATTACCGCCGCCCATGGACACCCGCGACACCAGTGGAGCTAGATTGGGCCTCCAGTACCCTCACTCACGCAGCACAGTGCTGCTTCATGCTGGTTTTCTGATAGAACCTGGTATCACTCTGGTCGAGCCGGCCCATTCATGCCGAAGCGTAGCTCTCCCACGGTCATAGACGGAATAATAAACGGAATTTCGGGATCAAAATTTTACCATAATTTAAGAAGCGTTACGCTTGTATTTACACAGGGATGATGGTAAATCATTTCCGAGAACGTGAACAAAATGACGGCAAGCGGATTAAAACGGAAAATATTAGCATTGGGATTCGCGCATCGGTGAGCGCGCCAGTTTGTGGTAAAATAGGGTTGTACAATTCTGCTCTGCTACGACAAAAAAATATAAGAAAAAAATTAAATATATTCTACATCAAAAACTATCAAGAATACGGTATTTGACTATTTTTTTTTATTTTTGTTATCAAAAGACCTCTCAATGATAGAAACATCGTTGAAAGAATTACTTGATTCTCATTTAAACTACCTGAGATATCACAACTTTAAAATCACATTATTTTGGGCAAACCCAAAACGCTCCATACAAATGGCTACTAAGATGTGACGTCACACGACAGTATTTTGTATGCATTTCATTTGAATTTTGTATGGTAGCTATATCAAATGTTTCGTTTATGTCAATGGTTCCATTATAATAGTTGGTATAAATTGTATGGGTTATTCAATGGTTTAATTATTTTATAATAATTTCATACTTTTAAAATAGACTTGCCCATGAATCTTTGAATGACCATAAAACCGGCTAGACGTTATATTTTTAATAGAGAATTTTCGCTATTGGCACATATTTACCTATATTTTGATAAAATATTTTTATTTTGTAAAATCTCGAGCTTAGTCAAATACCCTATTTGTGTGCATGAACATGTCTGTTTGTATTGGTCTGGGTGTTTATGTATTATAAGTATGTATTTACAAAAGAAAAGTATCAAAAGTAAAGAGAAAGATAGGTATTCCTATGGGATATCAATGTGACAGCCATAATGGATCGGGTACAAAACCAATGGCTTTCAGAGCTTTTCGAAGCAAGGGGTACAACTCCCGTGGGACTCCGAGCTGATATTGAGAACTTCTTAACAAGATACTTTTGTTGCCGCAGTGGAGCCACGCTTTGGCATGAATGGGCCGGATCGGCCGTAGCAATACCACGGCCTCACAAAAAACCGGCATGTAGCAGCGTCTCTACTGTGTTTTGCTGCGTGAGTTTGGTTACCTGAGGCGCAATCCGGGGGAAAAGGGGGCATATTAAAGATTGACGGTTGTCCATGGGCGGCGGCTAGGGCTTGCGAACAGGTGATCCGTCAGGCACAAAATAATTAGATACTAATTATGAAATAATTAGAGTTTTAAAAGGAATCTACCTTTCAGGTCAACGAACTATATCAATGTCAGCAAGAATCGGCTTTCTGTGTGTACGAGCTACGTCGCACAGACCAGGTCAGCAACGACCTACATGCAGCGCGCCTGACCGATGGACCGTCTTCGTGCACCGTCGGCACTCTACACCGACGGCACACTAGCAAACACTTTTTTAATGTGTTCATAAGATAAAACGTTCTATATAAACTATGTAATTAACGTCAATAAACAGATTTCAACCGTCTGTGTTGGGTCTCATTTCTCCCGCTGCGGCCAAGACACCTTTAGCCGTCACTATGATCAGTCGAGTGAGCCTGCTCGACTGGCAGCGGTCCCCCTCCTACCTACCGTCCTGACTCTTCCCGCTTGCTACCATGGGCGACCCGGGAGCAAGCTCCCATCACCTTATCTATTTATGTATTTATTCTCATGGATAGGCAGGGCTAGGGCTCTAGGAACTTAGTGTCTTAGACAAAGGGGCTCTAGGCTCACTAGAGAGTTAGGTTCCCTTCCTTTCCTTATATTCTGTTCGCTGGGACGCGGTGCCTTACAACCATCGCCTCCCGCCCGTACACTGTGTCTACATAATTATTTTGTGACCCAACGATCGAATCGAACCCTTAACTTAATCCTTAAGGTGAAGGGCACACTAGCGACGCCATTTAATTTAAACTGTTAGTATCTAAACTGGATATCTTATTAACAATTTCGAAGTTCGGGCATCTCGAAAATAATTTATACTATTTAATTAATACTTATTATTAACTTTTAGTGGCTAATTGTTAATTTACCTCCAAAAACGCCTAAACTACCGAAACGATACGATACGCCTAAACGAGTAAACTGACCGGATGGCGCAATTGATAGTGACCCTGCCTCTTACGCCAAAGGTCGTGGGTTCGATCCCCACCCTGGACAAACACTCGTTCGATGAATACTTGTGTTTGTTCGGTGTCTGGGTGTAATATATGTATTTAAGTATATATTTGTGTTCCTCTGTTGTCTGATATCTGTAACACAAGTGCTTAAGCTACTTAGTACGGAATCAGGACAACGTATGAGATGTTGTGATCATTATTATTATGTTTGAAATATATAAATATATTCACCGATTTTGGGGTACGCTAACAAATTATTATTATTGTTTACTTTTAGTGGCTAATTATTAATTTACCACCAAAAACACCCACTTTTTGGCGTTAATCCATATTTCAAGAGTAAATACCGATTAAAAAGTTGATTGTAAGTATTAAATAAATAGTATATATTCATTCGGACAAGCTCGAACTTCGAAACTGTTAAAAAGATATCTGGTTTAGTTGCTATCATATTAAATCGATTGGCGTCGCTAATTAGAGCCACCCGTCACCTTAAGGTGACGGGTAGGGCACACTAGCGACGCCAATCAATTTTAATTTTAGCGACTAAACCGCATCTATTTCAAACAATTTCGGGGTTACAATCTCTAAGCAAACACTCATACTATTTATTAAATAACCATGCACAAATGTTGGGTCCGTTTTTATACGCGAAAAATTGATCACGCCAAAAGCGGCCACTTTTGGCGGTAATCCAAAATTCGAGTGCAAAAACAGACCAAACAGTTAACTATAAGTACTTTTCAAATAGATCCGGTTTAGTAGTTAAAAATTAAAATTGATTGGCGTCGCTAGTTAGGGCCACCCGTCGCCTTAACCAGGCAACTAGACATCATTTATTTCATTGGTTTTCAACCTTATCTAATCTGCACAAAATTAAAATTCTGGTGGTCCCGTATGGTTCACCGCCTAATCAAACGTACAAAAGTGACAGCCCTAATAAAGATTTAAATTCAAACAAAAATTGAACTTTTTAATGTAGCCTCTATTTCATTCATCACAAAGTTGCATTTACTTTACACGATACAAAGAAATAATCGACACAGCTAAACATTTTCAGTATTCTGAAAATGCCTTTTGTCTGCACTTACAAACGGTGTTACACATTTTTTTCGCATTCAGAGAATTCAGCATTTTTCAGTTGTATTTTTTTTCGTTTTACTACTGAAATAGCTATCGTTTTTAAGGGAATGAGGTTGAAGAATCCGCTAGATGGCGTACTGTTAGACTGAGGTCCAGCATCAACCGCAATGGTTGTTTTGTTTGTCAAGTTGACATTTTGACAGATCACGTTTAAAAATAGCCAATCACAATTTATATGGACCTCACGCCTATACAAAATACAAAATTTCTTTATTAATTCATCGTCAGCCCATTTAAGTCCCCACTGCTGGGGCACGGGCCTCCCTCAATCACATGAGGGGTAATTGCCATACTTACCACGCTTGGCAGACGGGTTGGCGAGGGTTTTGGTATAAATGCAGAGTTTTCCTTCTCTGGGTGCTGATGATCATGCCAGCAGCTTTACCTTAGTCGCCTTTTACGACACCTCGGTAAGAGTGAGGGTGGCCTATTCTACTCTGCCGAGGACCACACTCTGGTACACGGCATTTTTTTATATTTTTTTTCCCAGGGGAAACCATTATAGCATCACCTGGCGACATGTAGAGAACGAGGTGGTGTGTGGGACTCAAACCCTAACTAAAACCCCTGGGGTGTCCATCTCCGCGCAATCGCGGCCGGAAACCCTACAGCCGGGACTAGACCGTACCGCTGATCGCGCTCGCCGCTTCACCCCTATCTGGCGCAATACAGCCCTTCGACGCTATACGACCTACCAGGAAACCCAGTAATGTCGTCGTCCCCCGCGGAGTCGTATGCTGAGCAAGCCACTCCCCAGCAGTAGATACGCTCACGTACTCCGAAAGCCCGTTTAGCCGCCTCTTACGACAGGCCGGGAAAACCTTGGCAGTATTCTTAAACGCCCCTAGCCAAAGCGCGTACACGGCATCCCCTAAACTTTAGGTAAAGAAGCCCCTGGATGGATACATCCTGCATGTCCATTTATATCTTGCTCACCCCTGCCAGGTTACTGTATTAAAAACCCTCTTTTTATCATTCTAAGATTAATGACGGCGGTACCCATGCCATAACTACAATACAAGCGATATTTCATGGAATTATCGTTGGTTCACTGAATCACAAATGAAAAAGCATTATATTTAACAAACTCTTGTCAAACAAAATGATTAAATACTCTATGAAATTCAAGTACTTTTATATAACTTTCGCTTTTATTCCGATTCATTAGCCCCGATTTATCAAGTCTGAAGAAATCCGTATTCGTTTTCTTATACTGAGATATAAAAATAAGCTAAAAGTAAGTAAAACCGGCCAAGTGCGAGTCGGACTCGCCCATGAAGGGTTCCGTAGCAGCAAGTAAGATATATGGAAGGTAAATTGCGGCTTACGGTTTATTATCATATTAAATATAATTAGAGTAGCAATACCAATAAAATTACCTAAAATACATATTACGTTTTTTAGTTTTAAATATTTATCTCCGGAAGTGAGGAATATAAAAAATAAATAAATAGGTATATATTCGAGAAGCGGAAAAGTAAATAAAGAATTGGTATTTTTTGTTTCATAGCTCAGCGATTTTGAAATGTGTTCCATTCCGCCGCCCATAAACACCCGCGACACCAGTGGAGTTACAATGCGCTGCCAACCTTTTAACGCCCCCTTTCCCCCGAATTAGGCCTCCGGTATCCTCACTCATGCAGCGGAAAACAGCACAGTGCTGCTTCGTGCAGGTTTTCTGTGAAGCCGTGGTATCACTCCGGTCGAGCCGGCCCATTTATGCAGAGTTACGTAATGCCATTAAGACGGCAATTGCTTCATTGTAATTACCAGATTTGCCGAATCCTTGATCATGGTGCATGGATAGAGCGCACCCCGGGCTCCAAAGTGACAGCTTTGGATGGAATTGGTAAATGCACCCTAAGATGAAGAATCCAACTGTAGGAAATAGCTCGAACATTTCTTCAGAGAACTCCTCGAGAAAGCGGCAAAGAATGCTGAGCTACTCAAACTCACAACTTCAAAGCATGGCTGATCTAACTGAGCTGCCGAAAATGTGTTAAGTAATTCGACGAATTTCCCGACTTTATTTAATGTGACAGGTGGCAGACGAGCAGACGGATTACCTGATACCATCAGTTCGGGCAATGGCCGCCGTCCATGGACACGACTGACCGGATGGCGCAATTGGTAGTGACCCTGACTCTTACCCCACCCTGGACAAACATTCGTGCGATAAACACTTGTGTTTGTTCAGTGTCTGGGTGTAATATATGTATTTAAGTATATATTTGTGTTCCTCTGTTTTCTGATATCTGTAACACAAGTTCTAAAGCTACTTAGTACGGAATCAGGTCAACGTATGAGATGTTGTGATTTATTATTATTACCAGTGGAGTCACAAGTGCGCTGCCAACCTTTGAACCCCCCTTTCCCCCGGTGTGGGCCTCCGGTACCCCCACTCACTACTTTCTACCTAAACGTGAAAACCTAGTTTTTTGTTTTGTAAACATAAATTTCACCGAACGCCCGTGCTCAAAGCCATTGAGCATGTTTATATTCTCTAGGAATAAATTCTCGGAACCTTTTTAATAGTGTTGTTATCAAACTATCGATAGTTTAGGAAAAATATCTTACATCATCATCATCATCATCATCATCATCATCATCATCATCATCAGCAACCCACACTCGTCCACTGCTGGACATAGACCTCCCCTAATGCACGCCACTGCTCCCGATTTTCGGCCACTCTCATCCAGCCCACACCAACCAGCCTTCGAACATCATTAACCCATCTTGTCGCAGGGCGTCCTACACTACGCTCACCGAGTCGCGGTCTCCACTCAAGGACTTTACGGCTCCAACGGCTGTCAGTTCTGCGGCTAATATGACCAGCCCACTGCCACTTCAGTTTGCTAATTCGGTGGGCTATGTCGGTGACTCTGGTTCTCTGTCGGATTACATCATTTCTGATGCGGTCCTTCAGAGATACTCCGAGCATAGCCCTAAATATCTTACACCTAATCTCTTTCACCCGAAAAATACGGTTATGGCGGCCAATTTCGACGATCGCTTACATACGCAGCATAAATTATAAGTAGTGTGCGCGCAAACACAAGTGCACTCTCTATTGTCTTACCCTCATAACCTGATGATATGTGTTACGACTAGAGAGGGATCGGGTGCAGGACCAACGACTAAACGTGCTTTCCGAGGCACGGGGGTACACGACTACTGAGAACGGCCGCCCCGGGTTGATTGAAGTACACAACGCGATTTAGGAAGAAAATTGTTTATTGCGACACAAAAATTCGGCACACAGCTTTAAAATAACGGGAGACGTGTGTGGTGTCGCGCTCGGATGGTAGCAGACTAATTTGACAAGTAATTTTTAAAAACGAGTGCGACGTCACTCACTTCTACCTACATATTTCATAATAAAATTTTGACGTTAGATACATTAGTTTGGCCAAACCAACGCGATTTATATAAAAATAAAAAAAAACTTTAGAGCGCGTCGCTAACATACCCCACCCCAATGCTGGCTCAGCATTCAAGCCAAAGGGATACGAGCGACGCGTGACGCGGATCTCCTTAAAATACCGGTTTTGGTTTTTACCTCTACCAATCTCACTCGACCATCCCTACCTGGTAGAACCGTCTGGATAATACCCCGATGCCAGACGTTACGAGGTGCATCGGGATCCACGATGAGGACCAAGTCACCTACTTGGAGGGGGGGTTGCTCTTGAGTCCATTTACGTCGTGGTAACAGGTCAGGTAAAACCTCTTTTACCCAACGCTTCCAGAACATATCTGCTAAGTACTGAGCTTTTCGCCATAACTTTCGCAGGTATAGATCCGACCCTTCAAAACACCAAGTGTCGGCAGGTTTGATGAAGACCCAATGAGAAATGATTTGGCGTCAAACTCTCATCATTTCCTGGTTCGACTGATACGTGTGTCAGAGGCCTACTATTTACTATATTCTCAACCTCTGCTAACAGAGTTGATAATATTTCTTCTCTTGGGGCACGTTCTTTTAGTACAACCTTGAGAGAATTCTTAACACTGCGGATAAGACGTTCCCATGCCCCACCCCAATGGGGACTGGCGGGAGGAATAAAAGTCCATTGAGTTCCATAGATAACGGCTTCAGTTTTTAATTTTCTTCGTCGAGCTCTTGTACTGATCTTCGTAACTCAGTATCAGCTCCCCTCAGGTTCGTGCCGTTGTCTGAGTACAGATTTTGCGGCCATCCACGCCTAGATGCCATTCGCCGCAGTGCATAATTAAAGAATCTGAGGTAAGTGAGGGTACCATTTCTAAGTGGATCGCGCGGGACGGTCATACAGGTAAATAAAACTCCATACCTCTTCTCCCTGCGCCTTCCCGCCGAAATCTCCATTGGGCCAACAGGTCCACTCCACAATGGGTTAAAGGTCGCTGGCGGTGAGCTACTCGCGCTGGAGGTAGGTCACCCATTCTCGGCACCTCGGGCTTCGCTTTTCTTATCCTACACAACATGCACCGAGACACCACGAATTTAATCGTAGGACGTAGCCTTATAATCCAGTACTTTTGTTTAAGGTTATTTACCACTGTCTCTTGGTTCCCGTGAGCTACTTGTATATGATAATGTCGAATTATCAATTTAGAAATGTGATGCTTGCCGTCGAGTATAACAGGATTCTTCATTTCATCTGGAATTCCAGAAGCTACATCGATACGACCTCCCACACGAAGTATTCCACTTTTGTCCATCACCGGCGACAAGGTTAGTAGCCTACTGTTTTTAAACAAACCTTTGTTTATGTTGGCTACTTCGACCGGGAAGGAGTCCAACTGTGCGCGTCGTAGGAGCAGCTGTTCGGCGAGCTTCATTACATGGGATTCAGGAACGGTAAGTTTTTTACATTTATTAATAAATTTCATGGCTGTTGCGGTGGCCCGCAACAGCCGCAGCCAGGAGGAGAAGCGTTCAGGCTCAGGTACAGGTAGGTCAACTGGTAAGGTCTGCACTAATGTTACACATTCAGTGTCAAAATCCTGAGGATCAGGTTTTAATATATTATTTGGCCAATACGATTCGTCCTTCAGTAAAAAAGCCGGCCCTTTTAACCATTCACTCTCGAACACTACGGGATCGTACTCTTCCCTAGTGGCGCAATCCGCTACATTCATTTTCGTGGGCACGTATCGCCATTCCTGTGCGCGAGTGAGGTCGTCAATCTCACCTAACGGTTTGCTACAAATGTCTTGTAGTTGCGTTCATTGTTGTCTATCCAATGCAAAACTGCGGTGGAATCAGACCAAAAGAACCGGTTTTTTATTTTACTCTGTGCTCCTGTACTATCGTATGTGCTAATCTAGCTGCCAGCAAAGCAGATTGCAACTCCAAACGCGGAACGGACGTGTACTTCACTGGCGCCACCCTGCATTTACTTGCTATGAATGATATGAATACCTCATTATTTTTATTAGTCCAACGCCAGTATGCGACGGCGCACATTGCCTTTGTTGACGCATCGCAAAACAGATGTAGCTGTAGATCGGTCCCCATAGCAAACCCGTTTCGTGTAGCATAGGGATCGGCGTTGGCGGCAGCGTTGACGTCATTAAGATTCGTAGCACAGGTATCCATCGTAGCACTCATACCTGTCGTAGCGCTTTCGTAGCAATCATTTGTCCTTGTCCCACTTACGGCGTTATCATCATCCTTTTCGGTCACACTTATAGGGCATGCTTGATGCCACCTGGGAATGCGGATTTTACCTATAGTTTTAAGTAGGTCAAGCCATTGACACCATTTGAAAAATATATCATCGGGAATTAGATTATCCCAATCAACTTTTGAACGCCAAGTCTCCTGCAACATTATTTTCCCTTGAATTGTAAAAGGGGACAAAAATCCAAAAACATCGAAAATAGACATAATTACCTTGAGTAGTAGACGTTTAGTAGGTTTTTGTTTCCCGGTGACTATAGCCTCGGGTACATGCTTTAGGGATAGATCAAACCCGAACGTGTCTTTAACAGGATGCCAAATTAATCCCAGCGTGCGCTCCCCTTGATACTGGTGATCGGTTTTGAACCTTACTGTAGCCTCACACAAAGTACTTTTCGGTACGCTGTTTAATACTGCATCACTGTTACTAGTCCAGTTTCTAATTTCAAATCCTCCTGAAAGATGTATATCTGAAATGTTTCTTACCATCTGTATGGTTGAATCTTCATCTGGCAGACTATCGATGTAATCATCCATATAATGTTGCTTATGTATGGCTGTGACTGCATCAGGCATTGAAGACTCGAACCTTTGAGCGTTTTTATTTTTCACAAACTGGGCTACAAACGGAGAACAATTAGCACCAAATATTAATGACGTCATCTTATAGGTTTTCACTGGATCATTGGGGTCCTGTCTCCACAGGAACCTAAAGGCATCCTGCTCCTCCTTTTTAATTTTGACCCTTAAGAACATGTCTTTTATGTCCCCAGTGACTGCAATTTTATTTTCTCTAAAGCGCATCATAATACCTAACAAGGATGCTAATAAATCTGGACCTTGGAGTAAATAGTCATTAAGACATAGGCCATTACTTTTACACGCTGCGTCAAAGACAAGCCGCAATTTCTTTTATTTGGATTATCTACCCCAAAGTGAGGTAAATACCAAGTACGTTGTGGGGGTTCTAAATCACTTGTTACAACCTCCTCGGCGAAATCATTGACAAGTAAGTGATTCACTCTGTCGTTGTACCTTTGAGCAAACCCTTCATTGCTACTTATTTTCTTTTCCAAACTCTTAAGCCTTTTTAATGCATTTTGGTGGCTATCCTGCATCACGCATTTCTCATCTTTCCAGGGCAGTCCTACATACCACCTTCCATTAATTAATTCCGCAGACTGTTCCAGTTTGGACCGAGCGCGCTCATCATTAATATTTTCTCGTGGCTTACCTGATACTCCCATGGATTCGAGAGAAAATGATCGCTGCACCTGCTCATGAAGATCACGAAGACAGTCCTCGGCGGATTCTTCCATGAAGTCGTCTAACCGGTAGGTATGGAGGGTCGAGTGAGATCTGCGCGCGGTTCGGGGCACGGGCACTATGCCGTGTACACACCAACCTAGGGGTGTAAGCGTAGCGACGGGCTCATTAGGTTTGCCTAAACAGGTTTGTAAAGACAACAACAGGTGATAATTATCCTGACCAATTAGAATTTCTGGCCTTAATTTAGAAGTACATAATTTATCTTTTAACATTTTAAATTAACATATTTATTGCAATCAACAACAGAAACATCTTGTAAAGGTAAATTTAATTCTGTTACACTACGCGCTTTTATAGAATACACCTTATTATCTACACCGGAAATATCAAAGTTAAGTACGTTAGTGTTACATACGATCTCCGTGTTATTCCATGCACCACTCACGCGCATTGTTTCGCGGCGCCCGCGCAGCCCTGCGCGCTCGGCCAGGCCTTCGCTCAGCAGCGTAATGGTGGACCCGTCGTCGAGCAGAGCAGTCGTGTTGATGATGCGACCGTCTGCTCCGTGAATGTTTACAGGCAGCACTTTTAGTAAGACTGTGTTACTACTCACGTTAATGTGCGTTACCGTCTCCGTTTCCTGGGCCTGGTCATCCCGCTCCTGGGTGTTCTGGCCGGCGTTCATTGTGTAGTGAAGCAAGCGGTGATGGGCCTGGCCGCAGCCGTCCTTGTCGCAGGGCGGCGCGGGACAGGTTTCTCGATCGTGACGTGATATTAGGCACTTAAAACACACACCGAAACGTTTCACATACCTCCACCGATCTTTACGTAACGCTTTTTTAAACTTTTTACACTCGGTTAATTTATGTTTTGACGTACGACAGAATAGGCATTTATCACTATCGCGGTCCGTTTGCACTAACACAGCGTGAGGCCGGGATGCGCCGCTGTCGTTGTATTTACTTCGGTGATAATCACTCCGCGTAGGTATATTCGCTGTTGTTGATATTTTTACCGCTTCTTCGTTTAAGAAATCAGATAATATTTCCATTCGCGACTTCTTGTTTTCGGTGATTAGCGGGAAGCTGTAGTCTGACCACTTGGAGATGAGCACGGCCGGGAGTTTTGATAATAATGTAGAAACTAAGTTCATTCCCTGCAAGTACTCCTCTCGGCCGACGGCTTGTACGGCTGCTACGAAGTTCTGAACCTTCACAGAAAATACCACGATATCCTTGTGATACTCTGGAGCCAAAGGTGAAATTTTCTTAATGTCCTGCATGATTTTTCTAATTATTGTTTCTGCGTTCCCAAATCTCAGCTCCAATGTTGAGATTATCCTTTCTGGCGCTGTGGCGGTAATGAGGAGTGACGCGACAGCATCTTTAGCGGGCCCGCGCAGGCATTTCCGTAATCTCCATAAGTTTTCCTCTTTACTAAAGTTGCACACTTGTGTTGACTGATCGTATGCTTGCTTGAACTGTAACCACTCGATAGGCTCGCCGGAAAATGTTGGCAAATCTCGTGGAGTGCATAAGCGGCTTAACAGGTTAGCATTATTCTCAGTTCTCATGCGAGCGGTGGCAGCGGTCATGTCCTTCAGCGCAGCCGCCAATAGCTGGATTGTACCTTCAGATGTACCGGCGTTAGTAGTGGCCGGTGGACACAAGTCGCCCGAAGTTTCATCGCATTTGGGGGCTTCTTGTGCTTTATCCATTTCTGCTTGGCTGTGATCTAACCATTTTTCCACTTCTTTCTCAGTACAAGTGTGCTCTTCTAAGTGTGAACTGTATTTCTCATCCTCTAAATCTGCTAGATCCGCCGCTAGCTGTTTATCTATAAGATCCATTTCGATCTTCGCTTTTCGTCGTGCTGCTTCCAGCTCGAGCTGCTTTTTCCTGGCCGCAATAGACGACGCTGCAGACTTTTTTCCGTTAGAACTTTTGACGGACCCAGGCGGCGGCGGGTTCGTTTCTTTTTTCGTTATAGTACCCGCGTTCAAAGAAGTCCGGTGAAAGTTTGGAGTAATTTCTTTATCTTGGCGTCTTAACCAATTAGGTGGCTCGGATGATGCATGTTGGTGCTGAAGCTGGCCATCCTCTTCCTTTTTAGCATCTTCTTCCTTCTTGAAGGCACTACGTGTACTGACCATCTTGGACGGCGGTGTGTGGTACATTTAATTCGGCTCAAGCGACCAATGAGAACGGCCGCCCCGGGTTGATTGAAGTACACAACGCGATTTAGGAAGAAAATTGTTTATTGCGACACAAAAATTCGGCACACAGCTTTAAAATAACGGGAGACGTGTGTGGTGTCGCGCTCGGATGGTAGCAGACTAATTTGACAAGTAATTTTTAAAAACGAGTGCGACGTCACTCACTTCTACCTACATATTTCATAATAAAATTTTGACGTTAGATACATTAGTTTGGCCAAACCAACGCGATTTATATAAAAATAAAAAAAAAAACTTTAGAGCGCGTCGCTAACAACTACCAACTTTCTGACTCCGGGCTGACACTAAGAATTTCTTACCAAAAACTTAGGTACATGGCCCCCTCTTGCGTAGTCGTATCTTTGAAGAGCGACCCACAAACCACTGCGTCACAAAGGCAGAGGTGTTTAATTATAACAAATAAATAATCAGTTAGCATTTGTCACTACGGCTGCAACATAGCTGAAACATTAAGCAGTAAGTACTTTATAATTTTCATAATAATAATCATCGCGTTAATCCCATGTCCAAAACTAAGCTTATCGACAACTCAGGATCGACAGTGTCCCAACACTAACTTCGTAAACCAGTCACAAGGTAGTTTTTATCCGTGACCAAGCAAAACATTTGAATCTAGTGTAGTGGTCGACGTAATGAAAGGGTAACACTATCCTTTCCACTTACAACAATTTTGGTGCATACTCATGGATTCACAAAAGGTATATTTTATAAAACTCTTTACGAAACGAAACGTAAATCATTGGTTCACCAGTGCACGTGCACCCGCACTATCAATGTGTGCGTGCGCCAAGCGACCTATGTAGGCTGTTACTGTACTGTTCTACATATGGCCTATAACACCGCGCCGCGTCGCATACTGCGGGCGCCAGAGTGCCCGAGTGCGCGTGCACCAGCGCTGTCAATGTGTGCGTGCGCCAAGCGACCTATGTAGGCTGATTCTGTACTGTTCTACATGTTGCCTATAACACCGCTCCGCGTTGCATAGGTACTGCGGGCGCTAGAGTGCCCGAGTGCGCGTGCACCCGAGCTGTCAATGTGTGCGTGCGCCAAGCGACCTATGTAGGCTGTTATTGTACTGTTCTACATGTGGCCTACAACACCGCGCCGCGTCGCATACTGCGGGCGCCAGAGTGCCTGAGTGCGCGTGCACCCGCGCTGTCAACGTGTGCGTGCGCCAAGTGACCTATGTAGGCTGTTACTGTACTATTCTACATGTGGCCTACAACACCACGCCGCGTCGCATACTGCGGGCGCCAGAGTGCCCGAGTGCGCGTGCACCCGCGCTGTCAATGAGAGAGTGTAATGGCTGAATCCAAATTTTCGATCGTCGGAGACTCGGTAGGTAAACATAATAAATAAATAAATATTTCACAATATCACATACATTGATTTGACTCCGAGATAGGTAGCTCAAGCACCTGTGTTACGGATATCAGAATCAACAGCGGAATTACAAATATATACATATAATACTTTTCTTTTGTAAATACATGACAAACAGACATGTTCATACACACAAATGTTTGTACTGTGCGGGGATCGAACCCGCAACCCTTGGACCATAGGCAGCGTGCACTACCACTGTTCCAAACATGTATTTCAATTAACTTACTATTTATTTAATAATTAATCATACACAAATGTTTGGTCAGTTTTTGTACTCGAAACTTTGATTCACGCAGAAAAATACCGCTTTAAGCGTTAACTAAAGTTTCGATTACAAAAACGGACGACAAAGTAAAGCGCGATTGATTAAATAAACGGGTTTGCTGAGTCTCAGACGGTCCACAGTTCAAATAAAGAAATATAAAATAATAAATAAATATTTCACAACATCACAGACATTGATCTGACTCCGAGATAGATATCTCAAGCACCTTTGTTACGGATATCAGAACCAACAGCGGAATTAATAACAAATACATTTAATACTTTCTTTTATAAATTCATACTAATAATACATAGAGAACACCCAGCCCAATACAAACAGACATGTTCATGTACACAATTAATGTTTGTACCGTGCGGGGATCGAACCCGCAACCCTTCCACGAAAGGCAGAAATCACTACCACTGTTCCAAACGAGTCATCGTTTACAAATGGTAGAAATAGGTTCAGTTTAGTAGTTAAAGAATAGGGTATTTGACTGAGCTCGAGATTTTACAAAATATTAATATTTTATCAAAATTTAGGTACAATATGTGCCAATAGCAAAAAATCTCAATTAAAAATATAACGTCTAGACGGTTTTGTGGTCTTTCAAAGATTCATGGGCAAATCCATTTTATAAGTATGAAATTATTAAAAAAATATTATAGCATTGAATAACCCATACATTTTGCACCAACTAATAGAACAGAACCATTGACATAAACAAAACATTTGATATAGCTACCATACAAAATTCAAATGAAATGCATACAATATACTGTCGTGTGACGTCACATCTCAGTAGCCATTTGTATGGAGCGTTTTGATATCTCAGGTAATTTAAATGAGAATCAAGTTATTCTTTCAACGATGTTTCCATAATTGAGAGATCTTTTACAAAAATAAAAAAAAACATAGTCAAATACCGTATTGTATCATTTGCCGTCGCTAATGTGCGGTACCTTTCGCCTTAAAAGGTATATACATTCCGGAATATAATGGAAAATAGAAAAAGATGAAAAAGTATATTGGCGGCCATTTATCAATCATTCTAGACATAACATGATGGAATAATACCTATAATATCAAAAGATATAAAAATATGATTAATACTGGGACGGCCAGGAGCTCTACTTTTTACCCGACTACGGCGGAGCAAAAAGGAGGGTTATGATTTTGACCTGTATGTATGTATGTATGGTTGTTCATCTGTTCCCTCATCATCAGCCCATTTAAGTCCCCACTGCTGGGGCACGGCCCTCCTCAATCACATGAGGGGTAATTGCCATACTCACCACGCTTGGCAGACGGGTTGGCGAGGGTTTAGATATAAAAGCAGAGTTTTCCTTCTCTGGGTGCTGATGATCATGCCAGCAGCTTTACCTTAGTCGCCTTTTACGACACCTCGGTAAGAGTGAGGGTGGCCTATTCTACTCTGCCGGGGACCACACGGCTTCCCTCATAACTTTTAAATTAGTTATCATATTGAACAAATGAGTTGTTGTTAGAAGCGTCTTGATTGTCTTCTGGTTATAGGTGACATGACGTTACGTTAAATTGACTACAGTGCTCTTTATGGGACTTAGAGTATAGTCTTAGTCTTAGTCCTTAGCATTAAACTAGTATTATAATATCCGTGGCATTACTCTGTGCTTTATTTACAAAAACTAAATACAATTCTTTTAAGTAACTCTTACGAGGTGTCGTAAAAGGCGACTAATGTAAAGCTGCTGGCATGATCATCAGCATCCAGAGAAGGAAAACTCTGCATTTATATCAAAACCCTCGCCAACCCGTCTGCCAAGCGTGGTGAGTATGGCAATTACCCCTCATGTGATTGAGGGAGGCCCGTGCCCCAGCAGTGGGGACTTAAATGGCCTGACGATGAAGTAACTCTTTATTTCTTAATCATTTTTGAACTCAAAACATTGATTCACGATAAGCCGCTTTTGCCGAAAAAAAAAAAGTCGAATTATGGCGCTAGCAGATTTGAACCAGGTTTGTTAAATTTAATAAACACCTTTATTAAAATTCCCTGTTATATTTCAACAATATTGCGGCAACAAGATTGTATAAAATATAATTAATTAACATATTATGTTAATTAATTTTTGCAGGTCAGATATTAAAATCCAGGTTTATTTATAAACCAAAGAATTTAAGGTTATGTTGAATAAGATTAAAATGAGAATAAATTATTAAGGGTGTTAACAGAACAATCGATTGATTGTCATGGGCATCGATCGAAGTCGACCTCGATCGATGTTAAAATCGGTTAGTCAACGTTAATCGCAGCCAACGGAAATGATTCTATCACACCAATACGGTATTTGAGTATTTTTTTATTTATTTTTGTATTCAAAAGACCTCTCAATGATAGAAAATTCGTTGAAAGAATTATTTGATTCTCAATTAAAGTACCTGAGATATCACAAATTTAAAATCACATTATTTAAGGCAAACCCAAAACGCTCCCGACAAATGGCTTCTAAGATGTGACGTCACACCTAAGTATTTTGTATGCATTTCATTTGAATTTTGTACGGTAGCTATATCAAATGTTTCGATTATGTCAATGGTTCTATTATAATAGTTGGTGCAAATTGTATGGGTTATTCAATGGTGTAATTATATTTCAATAATTTCATACTTTTAAAATGGACTTGCCCATGAATCTTTGAATGACCATAAAACCGGCTAGACGTTATATTTTTAATTCTGAATTTTTGCTATTGGCACATATTTTTCTATATTTTGATAAAATATTTATATTTTGTAAAATATTGAGCTTAGTCAAATACCCTATTGGAAAGATAGGCTGAGAGGAGCTGAAACATTAAATAGATCTCTCATTATTATCTCTTATAAGAGCTTTTAAACAAAGAATAAAAAAACCGGCCAAGTGCGAGTCGGACTCGCGCACCGAGGGTTCCGTACAAACCTGCAAGGTTTACAAAGTTTGTTCATTACGACAATCGAGTCATAACTATGGTATTTTTATTGGAAAATGAAATTCATAACATTACAATGGGGAAAGATGGAGGAGCATAAATTTAAGACAAATATCTCTTTATCGTTTAAGTAATCCTTTATTTTATATTAACACATATCATTTCGATAAAAGAACGTCGAAATATAAAGAAGAAGGCTATTTCGTCTGCTTTAAATGTTGCCCTCCCCATACATAATATAATAACTCGCGGTCATTGCTGTAACTACAATTATGTTTACAATCACAATTTTTTGGTGGTATAACTACTTACAATTTTAAGCTTTTCGGAATTTTTCTGTTACCTGTGCTGTAAGCTATTGCTTCTTACCAAATTTCGAGATTCTATGTCAACGGGAAGTGGTCTTTAGGTTTTAATTCCCTTACGTGTAGTTGCGAGTTTCAAAATATGCGGTATCAATGGTTGTACTTTTGCGTTTTGCGATTTTGCGTTGACTTAGAATTTTTTTTTCACGGGTTAAAGGCAATTAGATCTAAGTATTTGATATGAATTTACACTTGATAGCTCTACGCGTTCATGAGGAAAAAAGTAATAAGTTTATATTTATTAAAAAATATATATTTTGTAATGTAACTTAAAATTTAAGGTTTTCGGAATTTTTCCTTTATGTGTGCTATAAAACGTTGCTTCATGCCAAATTTCAAGATTCTAGGTCGACTGGAAGTACCCTTTAGGTTTTGATTCCCTTGCGAGTACTTGCGAGTTTCAAAATATGCAGCTTAAATTGCTGTTTCTTTTGATTGCGTTGACATTGAAAATTGATTTTGTTACAGCTTAAAGGTATTATAGACCTGAGTATTCGGTATGAATTTCAATTTAATACCTCTACGCGTTTATGAGGAAATGGGTAGTAAGTTTAAAATAATTAAAAATATATATATTTTGTGATGTAACTAAAAATTTATAGTTTTCGTAATTTTTCCTTTATCTATGCTAGTAGACGTTGCTTCGTACCAAATTTCAAGATTCTGAGTTCACGGGAAGCATCCTGTAGGTTTTGATTCCCTTGCAAGTGTCGAAAATTTGCGGCATAAACGGCTGTATCTTTTCATTGCGTTGGCTTTTGATTTTTTCACAGCTTCAAGGGACAGTAGACCTGAGTAATTGATATAAATTTCAGCTTCATACCTCCACGCGTTCCTGAGAAAAAGGGTCTTGACAGACGGACGGACAGACGGACAACAAAGTGTTCCTATAAGGGTTCCGTTTTTTCCTTTTGAGGTACGGAACCCTAAAAATGGTGAAATAATGAGTCTCAAACAACAAACACTTGATTTCAATTTTCTTCATCCATTTGAACACAGATTTAGAACAGTAAACAATAAATAGGCTTGAAAGGCGGGAGTCTTGGAGCTTCAAGCGCCAGTTTTAGCAAAACATAGGTTAGCTGTGACGAAATAGATGTCCACTGTTTTAATGTACACTATAACGAATATTAGGTTTTGGGAAGTTTATAACAGATTTGCATTTTTCTTAAATTAATTTATCGATGAAAGACTATTGGTTTAAAAATAATAATTATGAAAAAATAAAGGTCAAGAAAAAAAAGATGGCGGATCTCTGGTGAGGCTTAAAATGAGAACATTACTATTATAAAAATATGATCGTGAAATAGGATGTGTCCAGCATTAAAAGTTTGATTTCTCTGTTAAACTATTTATAAACTTATTAAACATTTACTTTTCTAGAGAATTTAACGTTAATACAATGTTGTGTGTGTCAACCGATTTTCTTTTTAAACTCTAGTGATGTACCCCAAACAATCGAACGAATTCAATGTTAATCGTGTAAGAATATTCATCCATAAATGAAAAGCCACATTCTGATTAAAATAAAACCGTATTATTCTCTTGTTTAAAAATATAAATACATTATTAACTTTGTAAAAAGAAATAAAATCTATGCCACACAATAAAGGCTCTTTGTTTTTTTTTTATGTTATAGGTCGCCGTCCATGTACACGCGAAACAGAAGCCAGTGGAGTCACAAGTGCGCTGCCAACCTCTAAAATCCCCATTCCCTGTAGATTGGGCCTCCGGTACCCTCACTCACGCATGTATATGAAATATCTCGCCGCGGATCGATATCTAGGATCGGTACCTACTTTCCTCTTTCTTTTAAATAAATTTGATTGACATTTCTCCAAATAAAAGTACTCATCGTCAGCCCATTTAAGTCCCCACTGCTGGGGCACGGGCCTCCCTCAATCACATGAGGGGTAATTGCTATGCTCACGACGCTTGGCAGACGGGTTGGCGAGGGTTTTGATATAAATGCAGAGTTTTCCTTCTCTGCGTGCTGATGATCATACCAGCAGCTTTACCTAAGTCGCCTTTTACGACACCTTGGTAAGTGTGAGGGTGGTCTATTCTACTGTGCCGGGGACCACGCGGCGTCTAAAAGTACTAATAACTTCTAATTATAGTATTCGATTCACGTTTGCTTGAAGTACATATCGATTATTCACTTAATCAAAGTTTTTAGTAGCTCACCTCCCTATGAATCTCAGATTTAGAAACGTCAAATGTGGCTTATTATTTTAACTCAACTATAAGTTAGGTTAGTAATTTATTAATATTAATAGAACGTTAAAGATGACCGAATCCAAATTCATTAAGGTGACGGACAGGGCACTCTAGCGACGTCAATCGATTTTAATTTTTAGCTACTAAACCGGATCCATTTTAAACAATTTTAGGATTTCCACCTCCGGGCAAACACTTATTCTATTTATTAAATAACCATGCACAAATCATGGGTCCGTTTTTGTACGCGAAAAATTGATTCACGCTAAAAGTGGCCGCTTTCGGCGGTAATAAATGTTTCGGTAAAAAATAGATCCGGTTTAGTAGCTAAAATTAAAATCAATTGGCGTCGCTAGTGTGCCCTACCCGTGACCTTAAGTGGATCCGAATTTTCCATGAATACCAAAAACAGGATTTTAAATATTTATTTACAAAACTGGCGCTAGTAGCTCCAATAAGAAGTAAGTAGGTCAGATCAACACTTAATTTTAAGTAGATTCATCAATTTGGAATCTCTATTGTTCAGGAATGTCTTCAGGGTCTTTAGGAGTTGTGTTTTCAGCCATTTTGTGCTGTGACTTGCGTAAAATTTTAATCTGACTTAGGACCGATTTCACCGTCGAAATTGAACGCGATTAACGCTTAAACGCGATCAATGCGAGCGAAAACAAAGGAACGGAACTCAGTTTAGCGCGTAAACCGAGTTCAAGTGAATTGATCGCGTTCAATTTCGACGGTGAAATCGGCCCTTAATGCTTACTTATACTTCTACTATTGTACAGTCGACCTAGACGACCCGTTTGGATCAGGGGTAGTGAACGCTGCCTCTGGTGCAAGGGTTGCGGGTTCGATCCCCGCGCAGTACAAACATTTGTGTCCATGAACATATCTGTTTGTATTGGTCTATGTATTATAAGTATGTATTTACAAAAGAAAAGTATTACATGTATATATTTGTAATCCCACTGTTGATTCTGATATTCGTAACACAGGCGCTTAAGCTACCTATCTCGGAGTCAGATCATTTTTTTTTGTCACAACATCACATACATTGATCTGACTCCGAGATAGGTAGCTTAAGCACCTGTGTTACGGATATCAGAATCAACAGCGGAATTACAAATATATATATATATATATATATATATATATATATGCGTATATGACCGATCGTTTAGATTGACCGCCATAACCTCAATCGGTTGGAGGATATCATTAGGTGGAGATAATTTTAAACCTAAATTTAAGGATAGTCCTGGAACATAATGATATCCTCCAACCGATTGCGGTTATGGCGGTCAATCTAAACGATCGGTCATATACGCAGGATATTTATAATGCTCAAGTGTGTGCGCAAACACAAGTGCACCCTCATACCCTCGTGACATTAGTGGAGTCATAAGTGCGCTACAAACCTTTAAACCTTCTTTCCTACAATTGGGCCTCGGTTACACTCACTTTACTGACACTTTACTGAACAGTGCTGCTTTACGCCGGTTTTTTGTGAAGCCGTGTCACTTCGATCGAGCCGGCAAAATCATACCGAAGCGTAGCTCTCCCACGGACAAAATATTAGTATGGATTAAGGTGACGGGTAGGGCACGCTAGCGATGCCAATCATAATATTTAGCTACTAAACCGGATATATTTTAAGCAATTTCGGGGTTACAACCTTTCGGCAAATACTTATACTATTTATTAAATAAACATGCACAAATAGTAGGTCCGTTTTTGTACACGAAAAATTTACTCACGCCAAAAGTGGCCGCTTTTTTGGCGTACGATTGGAACCCCGAAATTGTTTAAAATATATCCCGTTTAGTAGCTAAAAATTAAAATCGATGGCGTCGCTAGTGTGCCCTACCCGTCACCTTAAGTTTTTAAATTACAAGCTCTCCTAACTTTAAAGGGCTGAAGAATTGCGTCCCTTGCTGAGTAGAATAATAAGTACCAAGCCCTTTCAAACACTATGCATATTCTTTCCCAATATTGTTTGAAATCAAGTTCTTTCTTCGAAAAGGTTATATTTATGAGGGCGACACTGAAAGTTCTTAGAAAATCAAAAACTGAACAATTTAGGAAGCTGTTACTTTTATTACCCGTTTGGAAAAATGGTCGTGAACGCTGCCTTTGGTCCAAGGGTTCGAACCCCGCACAGTACAAACATTTGTGTGCATGGACATGTCTGTTTGTATTGGTCTGGGTGTTTGTATGTATTATAAGTATGTATATACAAAAGAAAAGTATTATATGTATATATTTGTATTTCCGCTGTTGATTCTGATATCCGTAACGCAGGTGCTTGAGCTACCTATCTCGGAGTATGTATGTAATGTTGTGAAATATATTATATCTTTTCCAAATAGTGTCCCTTATAGGTCTGGGCTATATGGCGGGTGACCCAGTAATTCTACGTCTGACGTCGCTAAATACTCGAGTGTTTGCTTGGCGGTGTGCGGCGAGGCGTTGTCGTGGTGAAGGAGGTCGTCGTGTGTGTGTGTGTGTGTGTGTGTGTGTGTGCGTGCGTGCGTGCGTGCGTGCGTGCGTGCGTGCGTGCGTGCGTGCGTGCGTGCGTGCGGGCGTGCGTGCGTGCGTGCGTGCGTGCGTGCGTGCGTGCGTGCGTGCGTGCGTGCGTGCGTGCGTGCGTGCGTGCGTGCGTGCGTGCGTGCGTGCGTGCGTGCGTGCGTGCGTGCGTGCGTGCGTGCGTGCGTGCGTGCGTGCGTGCGTGCGTGCGTGCGTGCGTGCGTGCGTGCGTGCGTGCGTGTGTGTGTGTGTGTGTGTGTGTGTGTGTGTTTGTGTGTGTGCGCGTGTGTGTGTGCGCGTGTGTGTGCGTGTGTGTGTGCGTGCGTGTGTGTGTGTGTGTGTGTGTGTGCGTGCGTGCGTGTGTGCGTGTGTGGGTGTGCGTGTGTGTGCGTGTGAGGGTGTGCGTGTGTGCGCGTGTGTGTGTGTGCGCGTGTGCGCGTGTGTGTGTGTGTGCGCGTGTGTGTGTGTGTGTAATTTTTGTGCGTATGTGTTAATAATCCATACCATCAGAAGGGATCCGGCCTCCTATAATGAGTTCCAGAGTAAATCCAAGTGTTGAAGATGTAATAAAACATTATTATAGTTATCATTTGCCGCCTTACTCTGATTGGTAGACGGCGAAACGTTTATTTCGCCGCGCCTCGGGCAATCGGTTTAATATGATTTGTAGACCATCTTTAATACAGGGTGGGTTGACTAAATCGTACCCAGGATTTATATTTTTTATTCGACAACCCGTTTGGAACAGTGGTAGTGTACGCTGCCTTCGGTCCAAGAATTGCGAGTTCGATCCCCGCACAGTACAAACATGTCTGCTTGTATTGGTCTGAGTGTTTTCTATGTATTATAAGTATGTATTTACAAAAGGAAAGTATTATATGTATCAAATCATAATTCTCGAACTAAAAAGTGTAAAATAATATTTTTAACCCACGACGCCAAAGCCAACGACACGACCCCACGAACGGCTTAGGTGGCAACTGGACCACAATATTCTCGACCACTGGACGAGTTGCCTATTCTTCGGAAATGTTAGTGGTCAGGTCGGCCACTCGGCCATGCGATTCTCGGCTCATGGTCGAGTGTCCACCTTTTTAAAACTGTTAGTGGTCGACTCAACCAAACATCTCATTTGCCAATATTCTGAATATACCAAATATTTTGAAGGTTACATGCACGTAAAATTAAAGTAAATATACATCATGTTTAACTACTTGTTGGCAAATTTAAATTTACACTGGCCAGCAAATAATCCAGCTGATTTTCATACTTACATGCCTACAGATATTATTTATGTGAAATGAAAGTTATTTTATTAATGTTGTAACTTTTATTATAATGTTATTTACTTTAAACATAATATAATAATACTCAATAAGTATGTACATCTATTCAATAGGCTTGTCTCCTTTTTTCTGATCAAAAAAAACATCGCAACATCATTTTAACAGGTCGCTGACGTTTCTAATCAAGAAATTACTCTGGTAGCAAAAACTCTTTAAGATATTACAATTCAAAAATCATTTAAAAACCGGCCAAGGGCGAGTCGGACTCGCCCATGAAGGGTTCCGTAGTAGCAAGTAAGATATATGGAAGGTAAATTGCGGTTTACGGTTTATAACGTATTAAAAAAAACTACTCACTATATCTAGTTCAAACCAATTATCGTTGTTAGTTTTTATGATTATGTACATCATATATTTTTTTTAGTTTTATAATTCACATATTATAGAAGTTAGAGGGGGGGGGGGACGACGACACACAATTTATCTATTTTAACTGGTGGTTAAATATTTGTAATAATATTTCCACTGGATATTGTAAATATACCTACAATATTGATGATGAGACTATCGACAGCTCATGTCGAATCAAGCACTTACAAATTTCGTCGGCTTGGTAACGCGTTCAGTGGTCTAATTGGTGTGGAAGGTGTGGGTTCGAGTCCCGCCTGAACACGAGATTAAATTTTTAAGTGTGTTATTTACTTAAAAAGATAGAGACTCTTTATTGCACAAAAGTTTACAGATCTGAATCTATGGTAACATGCTAGTACCTACTATGTAGGCGGTCCTATATAGCGATCTCTTCTAGACAACCACAAACTAAGTAGAAGATACTTAGACAACCTCGGGGCAGAGAAAAGGTATCTATATATTTATAAACCATTAGATTAATTATGAAATTTAAAGTCACTTTTGTCATAAAATCATTTTCATTTACTTTCATTATCTAGTGGACGCCCGCAGCTCCGCTTGCGTAGAGTTCGGTTTGCCGAGGTTTTTTCAAAATAAATTGCACCCTATATGTTGTCCCGGTTACACAGCAATACAATAAAAAAGGTTTCATTTAAAACCGTTCAGTAGTTTCCAAAATTACCGCCAACAAACAGACAAACGGGCAGACAAACATTTCAAAAATGACTGATTCATGTTCTGATTCTGTTATTAGATCGCTCTAAGTTGTTTTCGGGTAAATATATTCAATGTACAGACACAGTTTTTTTAGAGCTTTAATATTATCTACAGATATACTACTTACAGGCTATCGAATAACGTCGTGACGCGTGTCATCACGGCTTGGGCCGTATGTTTGGAGGTCTATGTTTTTAAGGTTTCGTAGCCAAATGGCAAAAAACGGAACCCTTATAGATTCGTCATGTCTGTCCGTCTGTGTGTCCGTCCCTATGTCACAGCCACTTTTCTCCTAAACTATAAGAACTGTACTATTGAAACTTGGTAGACAGATGTATTTTGTCAACCGCATTATTTTTTCTATATAAAACTTGGAAAAAATAAAAAATTGGGGGAGTCTCCATACTTGTAACTGAAACTCAAATTTGTTTTTTCCCATCAAAGCTACACGTGTGGGCTGTCTATGGAAATCCGTATCCGTATGTCTTTAAAAATAATGTTGAGGTTTTTAACATATTTTTTTTCTAAACACAATACTTTGCGCAAGAGACGCTGCCAAAGTGTTATGTTTAAAGTAAATAACATAAGTTACAACATTAATAAAATAACTTTCATTTCACATAAATAATATCTGTAGGCATGTAAGTATGAAAATCAGCTGGATTATTTGCTGGCCAGTGTAAATTTAAATTTGCCAACAAGTAGTTAAACATGATGTATATTTACTTTAATTTTACGTGCATGTAACCTTCAAAATATTTGGTATATTCAGAATATTGGCAAATGAGATGTTTGGTTGAGTCGACCACTAACAGTTTTAAAAAGGTGGCCACTCGACCATGAGCCGAGAATCGCATGGCCGAGTGGCCGACCTGACCACTAACATTTCCGAAGAATAGGCAACTCGTCCAGTGGTCGAGAATATTGTGGTCTAGTTGCCACCTAAGCCAAAACGGGGCTGACGGCTGGGGTGTTGACGTGTCTGAGTGTTGGTGTGTGTGTCTGTCTATAGCTTCGTAGCTCCCGAACAAATGAACCGATTTTGATTTTATTTTTTTTGTTTGAAAGATAAAAGGGGGATATAAATTCTTAGTATTCTATATTGGATAAAAATCGATCCAAGATGGCCACCGTCACAAACATGTGGACTTTATGTTTTAACACAACTCCCACAATATGGGTATCATATAAAAGGGCTTGATTAGCAGAATATATTTAATGTGAGAAATTTCAAATCCAAGATGGCCACCGTCGGTTTTAAATTTTCAATTCAATTATTAACATTCAGTATTGAAATACCTATACAATATAGTTACCTTTTAACTCCTAACCGTTGAGGAGTTGACCTTCCATTATTAGCTGAGCTACAACATTAATACAATCAGGCGTAAAACTTTGAAAAAAGATAGAATAGATATATAATAGAAAGATAACAATATAAACACTTGAATTTAGTACGTGATTATGAGTATTTTTGTTCTGGAGATGGGAACCTTTCACAATATATTTGTGGTGGGTACCTATTTATGGGACGCAAGGCTCACTTCCAATCAATCATTATAATTATGTACCAGTATCACTTAGAATTTATAACTAATCAGGACAGCACGCTCCTATGACATAATACCTACTCATCATCATCCTCCTGCCCTCTTCCCAGGTTATCTGGGGTCGGCCCAGTATGTTTTCCTTTTCCATACGTCCCTGTCATTCGTCATCGAATCATCCACCTCTTTTTCCATCATGTCATTCTTCACACAATCCATCCATCTCTTTTTCGGCCGTCCTCTCTTCCTCCACCCACTTACGTTTAAACTCATCACTATTTTGGCAACATGTTCTTCCCCTCTTCTCCTTACATGGCCATACCAGGAAAGACGATTTGCCTTCAATTTATCAATGATGGGGGCCACTTTCATACTTCCTCTAATATATTTATTCCTTATCTTGTCTTGATTCCTTATCTTTGATTTGTAAATTTTGCCCTTCAATTTTAGAGGCCTCCGTGGATCGCATGTTGTTGCCGTGACCTGTCGCCATGCATGCTGAGTTGATTCGATGCTTAACTTCCCTGTCAATTTCACCGTCGCCCTGTACAAGAGACCCGAGGTACCGAATGTTGAAACAAACCGGTAAGGACATTCCAGCAAGGGTTATGGGTATCGGACTAGAGAGACCGCCGTAATGACATACTATAGTTATATAATTATATATTGGTCTTGATTTTTAAAATTGTTTTTGTGAAGATAGCAATGACGTAGGCGAATTTTATCTTCAATTTATTTGAGTATATAGAAACCCATTTATCTAATACGCGTCATCAGCCATCTATCTATCATAATAATACATAATATCGGCGTCATTGAAATCAGTCACATCTTTGTGTAATCACATACTTATGGTAAATTAAGGGAAACCTTTTATTGTCCTTGTTATCATAATTTAGTACTAAATAATACAATGTGAAACGCTGTTCGTTTTCTAATAAATCAATATATTCTGCAAATTGGAAAATCGACAGGGTGTTATAAGTTTGACGTGTCTGTGTGTGTGTGATTTTGAAATGAAATTAATCCAAGATGGCCGCTGCCACAAAATGTCGCATTAACAAATTGTTGGGGGTTTTTCTCAAGCACAAATGTTTTTGTACTCGAAACTTTGATTCACTAAAAGTGACCGCTTTTGGCGTTAATCAATGAATTAAGGTTAACAACGGATTAATAAGTATTGAGTTTATAAATAAATAGCACCTACATAGATTTGCCGCGTGGCGTGCCGTGTGGTCCCCGGCAGAGTAGAATAGGCCACCCTCACTCTTACCGAGGTGTCGTAAAAGGCGACTAAGGTAAAGCTGCTGGCATGATCATCAGCACCCAGAGAAGGAAAACTCTGCATTGATATCAAAACCCTCGCCAACCCGTCTGCCAAGCGTGGTGAGTATGGCAATTACCCCTCATGTGATTGAGGGAGCCCCGTGCCCCAGCAATGGGGACTTAAATGGGCTGACGATGATGACATAGATTTGCAGGCTCCTACGGTTCAAAAGTGAAATAGATTCAGTTAAGTATTTATAAAATAAATCAATTCGCACGGTGAGGGGAAATCTAGTCTTCGCCTTAAGGTTATCAAACGACTTCAAAAAAGGAGGAGGTTTTAATGTTCGGCTCCGGTTTAGTAGCTAAAAAAGTAAATCAATTGACTTCGCTAGTCTGGTATACCCTTCGCCTTAAGGTGACGGGTAGGGCACACTAGCGACGTCAATCGATTTTAATTTTTAGCTACTCAACCGGATCAATTTTAAATAATTTCGAGGCTACAACCTCTCAGCAAACACATGTACTATTTATTAAATAACCATGCATAAATGTTGGGACCAACGCGTACACGAAAAATTGATTCACGCCAAAAGCGGCCACTTTTGGCGGTAATCAATTTTTCGCGTAGAAAAACGGATCCAACATTTGTGCATGGTTATTTAATAAATAGTATAAGTGTTTGCCGAGAGGTTGTAACATAGTTTAAATTAGTTTAAAATAGATCCGGTTTAGTAGCTAACAATTAAAAACTAATGGTGTCACTAGTTAGGGCTACCCGTCGCCTTAAGATGTAGCACAGAGATGTAGGATACTCCGCACTAGCGACGGCAATGAAATGTTTACGGAACCAGTATATTCTGTAATAAACAAAAACCATTAGTTTGATGCATCCTGTATTTCAGACTGCCATAAAAGTTTATTCGCAACTCGAATAGAGACTGATGATACAGTTGGTATGCTAATAAACCCGACTAGTGCTGTCCATTTGTTGACTATCGATAGTTCACGATAAATCACTGTGCATGAACTCTAGTTTACCTTTTAGATGATGATGAGATGGTGAAAGTAAAAAAAAAATTCTGCGGAAGAAATCCGCCTTCAAAAACCACTAACTAAAAAGTGTAAAATAATATTTTTAACACTCTATACACTTCAAATAACATGTTATCACAGTATACTCGAGAAAAGATATTACCGAAGTCGGCGCCCAATACTATTTTGTAATTTAATACAACATTCAATTATTCAACAGGGATTAGACGCCGACTTCGGTTAAACCTTTTCTCGAGTGTACTGTTATAATACGTTATTTGAAGTGTATAAAGTGTTAAAAATATTATTTTACACTTTTAAGTACGTGGTTTTTTTTCGCAGAATAAAAGTCGAAGTAGGCTCTCGGACCGCCACCGCCTCGACGTCGCCTCGGCTTTATCTCGCCCATGTCGAGCGAATCCAGTGCAGCAATGGTGAACGCACGCCATTTATTTATTGAAGAAACCTAGGAGGGCCGCGACTCCGCCTCGACTCCAACCCGTTTTGTGTTCCGCAACGATAGAACTGTTTTCCGTTTCATTCTAAAGCAGTCTTCGTCGCGCAACTCACGTGATCCGGACTACATGGTCTAAGATAACTTCCGTTCCTATAGTCCGATTAATTAATCGAACCAACCGGAAAAAAGTTCATGTGGTCCGATCGGAGAAAGGCACTAGGACCACGTGGCCAGATGGGTCCTTCTATTATCGTCCGTGCGTCACATTAGGGCTCACATAAAACCAGCGCCATAGCCTGAAGGAACTCCTACCTAAAGCCATGGCCGAAGCTGAGTGAGCTACTTTTCACTGACTATCGCGACATACCTTACACATACACACACCTGAACGCAAATACTTATTGCCAGGCTTGTCAAAGCCGTATTATTACTTTTTTTTCTCTTTTAATCTTTTTTTTTGTTTGTCTCCTTTTATATTTGTAATGTTTTGTTTGCTGTTTTAGTTTGTACTTGTATCTTTTTAACCCCCGACGCAAAAACGACGGGGTGTTATAAGTTTGACGTGTCTGTGTGTCTGTCTATGGCATCGTAGCTCCCGAATAAATGAACCGATTTTGATTTTGTTTTTTTTTGTTTGAAAGATGAATAAGGAGGGAGTGTTCTTAGCTATGTTGGATAAAAATCGATCCAAGATGGCCGCTGTCACAAAGATTTGAATTTTATGTTTTAACACAACTCCCACACTATGGGTATCATATAAAAGGGCTTGAGTAGCAGAATATATTAATTGTGAAAAATTTCAAATCCAAAATGGCCGCCGTCAAAAAATGACGAATAACCTATTTGTTGTTCCAACTGCCTCAATATAGGTATCAAATGAAAGAGCTTCAGTTGTGTCACGGGTTTTTTTAAATTTTCAATTTGTTTAAATATTATATAATTATACTTGTTGCGTCCTTTCTTATCTATAAAATGTGGTGTCGTATTTTCAGTGAATAAATGTTTCTATCTATCTATTGTTTTACGCGAATTTGTACTTAAATGTTTCTCCTTAGAGCCTAGAAAGTAATGAGGTCATTGCGACGTCATCGGCGTCATCGTATCATTTCTTACGTTTTAGTCTTTGATTTAATCAATTAATCTTTATTTTTACAAGATAACTTAATTTTTGGTGTTTCGTCCCGTTCGCAATATCTACCAAAGCCTAGAAAAATATGAAGGTAAATATTTTTTTTTATAGTAACACAGTATTGGCTTTCCTCAGCCTGATGGTAAGCAAGAGAAAAGCCCACGTTGCAATTACAACGGAAGCGTTGTTTTTTTTTATAGAAAGGCCAATCAGGATGACCTCACTCCGCCTGATGGTAAGCGGCCGTGAAATCCAAATATGAGGTTGACAGGCACAAAAGAACTAACAAAGTATCCATTGTGTCTGCCATCCTCACCCTGATGGCCTGCTGAGATGCCGCTTCACGCCCCGCCTAAAAGACCCCGGATTGTATGAAGGAAGAAACACATGAGCAGGGAGGGAATTCTATTTCTTGATGGCTCGGGGCAGGATAGAGGACATGACATGTCAGGCATTACCTCCGTTGGCACCGCCATACTGGCCCGCGAGATGCTTCTTCAAGCTTCGTAAAAGGCGACTAAGGTAAAGCTGCTGGCATGATCATCAGCACCCAGAGAAGGAAAACTCTGCATTTATATCAAAACCCTCGCCAACCCGTCTGCCAAGCGTGGTGAGTATGGCAATTACCCCTCATGTGATTGATGGAGGCCCCTGCCCCAGCAGTGGGGACTAAAATGGGCTGATGATGATGATGATGAATTCATTAAAAACCGAACCCAATAGAATAGTCTTCGAGTTGAGTTTGCGTTTCGTTTGACCATCCTTTTTTATGTGATAGGTGGCAGACGAGCAGACGGAACACCTGATGGTAAGCAATTGCCGTCGCCCATGGACAGCAACACCAGTGGAGTCACAAGTGCGCTGCCAAACTTTGAACCCCCTTTCCTCCGGAATGGGCCTCCGGTACACTCATCCAGCGAAACACAGCACAGTGCTGCTTCCGTAGTATCACTCCGGTCAAGCCGGCTCATTCATGCCGAAGCCTGTGCGTGATACAATGAAACCAGTTGCGAACGAGGACCGTTTCGAGGACTAGTTTTCGTTCTAACAAAACGGTTGCGTTTTTTCGACAACGATACACAACTATTGTAGGTATCAATTAACGCATACTTTGCATTTATAGGGCTAAAAGTCATAACTTAATAACTACCCTATAATGACTGAAGCATAAATCGTCAAAACACATTAATTTCCTGACAGGTTACGTTTATGTAAATAAGTTATGCTTTACAGCTTGTATTAACCAAAGTACAAACGCCCACGAAGCTAACTTATTCAAATCCGTAGGGACTTTAATTTCCGCCTGAAAATGTATTACAGGTGTTCACCGACTTTAAAAACAACTGTTTGAAGAACCTTTTTTGTGATACGTGGCAGACGATCATACGAAAACCCTACGCTACCTTTTCCTCGATTGACCCTCACTCACGAAACGAAACACAGCACATACGCTACTTCATACCGGTTTTATGGAGCACTTTGGTTGAGCCGGCCCATTCATGCAGAACAGAGTCTCATACGAAGTAGCACTGTGCTGTATTTCGCTGCGTGAGTGAGGGTACCGGAGGCCCAATTCGGGGGAAAGGGAGTCTAAAGGATGGCAGTGTACTTGCGACTCCACTGGTTGCGAGTGTCCATGGGTGGCGGCAATCTCTCACCAACAGATGATCCGTCTGCTACCTATCACATAAATAAATCATCATCATCTAAAGCCGTTTTCAACCAATTTGGTGTAGGCCTTCTTCATTCTTCTCCATTCAATTTTTTTTTTTATTTGTCAAACACATTTATTCATAATCATTACATGCTAGCTTACAGATTTCTCCAATTTACATGCATGCATAATTATGTGATACAATTTTAATTTAATCAATCATTACAAAAATACAACGTCAAAAAATTAAAAAATATTAGGTACACAATTAAAATAAATGAATAAAATATGGCAAACAGACAATTAAATTAAATAGTATATTATTATTACATCCTATCCACTCCATTAATAATACAATTGAATTGATTTAATAAATGTCCAATTCCGTCAGCAAATAAATCCAGATCTACATGCTGAATCATTATGTCCCCGATCAGACGCAGGGCGTTATTTGTCGGAGCAAACGATGCTCTTTGGGTGCGCGTAGCTGGTGTTTTTATAAGCCGCGGTTTTCTACGGGGAGCAACCATGCCCGTCTCATCACACTGCAAACACCTTGGGACCAATAAGCCAACCCTTTCCACAATTTCTTGACAGTCAAGCCTACCCCGTAATATAGAGAGATAGTGTGATATCGTAGCCATTACTCTCCTAGCCTTTAAAGTTTCAATTTCAACCATCCTTAAAACAAACTGAGAGGGATACAGGTATGGATAGTATCCATGACATCCTTACTTCCTTACTAATCCTTACTAATATTATAAAGGCGAAAGTTTGTTTGGATGGATGTATGGATGTTTGTTCCTCTTTCACGCAAAAACTACTAAACGGATTTTAATGAAACTTTACAGTAATGTAGCTTATAGATCAGAATAACACATAGGCTATAATTTATAAAGATATTGTGTGAACGCAGACGAAGTCGCGGGCAAAAGCTAGTTTTTTATAGTAGCTTATAGATCAGAATAACACATAGGCTATAATTTATAAAGATATTGTGTGAACGCAGACGAAGTCGCGGGCAAAAGCTAGTTTTTTTTTTTATAAAGCCATCGAGCAAACTTACGTTGTATTCTTTCAATCATAAGGCTATATTTTTCTTTTGGGCAGTTGAAGTCCAGTTGTGCCCGCCATTCGTTTCTATGTCGCATTTCCATCTCATTTGTGGCCTTCCGATAGGTTTTTTCTGATCCCATGGCCTCCACTGTAGTGAAGTATCTATAGTCACTAAGAAATTGTATGCTTTATTTTGTCAATAAATTCATTCATTCATTCATTCATTTCCCTACACCACGAGTCTGAATTTTTGTAAGTGTACAGTTAAGATGGAACTGCTTAATTATTATGATTTTTTTAGGTAAAGCAATTTTTTGCAATTTATCATTAAGTAAATAATGCATGCAATGCAATGGCCGTGTGGTCCCCGGCAGAGTAGAATAGGCCACCCTCACTCTTACCGAGTTGTCGTAAAAGGCGACTAAGGTAAAGCTGCTGGCATGATCATCAGCACCCAGAGAAGGAAAACTCTGCATTTATATCAAAACCCTCGCCAACCCGTCTGCCAAGCGTGGTGAGTATGGCAATTACCCCTCATGTGATTGAGGGAGGCCCGTGCCCCAGCAGTGGGGACTTAAATGGGCTGATGATGATGAATTCAATTCAATTCAATTCATAACATTTAAGAGTATGTATTAACAACTTTAGTTAAGCTGTACTAATACTTATATTAGGGACCAAAGTTATCTGATTTTTTTTTTGTTGCACGGGTAGCAAAAGATCGTGGGGTTCGAGCGGTATCTATACCGCTAGAAAGATGAGGTCGATAAGGATTTGCGCGGACTCTTGGTGGAAGTGGCGCAAGACCGACCGAGATGGAGGCTCTTATAATCTGAGGCCAAGACTCACTCTGGATCCCTGCGTGCCTCGGAAAGCACGTTAAGCAGTTAGTCCTACGCCCAATCCCTCTCCGGTCGCATCATACTTGTGTCCCATTGGAATATGAGGGTAAGGGAATAGAAAATGCACTTGTGTTTGCGCACACACTTGAGCACTATAATATATCCTGCGTACGTGGCTGATCGTTGAGATTGATGGCCGCCGTAGCCGTAATCGGTCGGAGGATATTATTCTATATTTAGTGCCTATAGCCTCGCATTTTGTACACAACATCATGGCTTAAGGTTAATGGAATGGTTCCGTAGTAAAATCAAGGGCTATTAATCCGTTGTTTACTGGTTTATTTCGACTATAAAACATTTTACTGGCAATAGAAATACATCATTTGTGAAAATGTTAACTGCCTAGCTTAAGCGGTTCTTGAGATACAGCGGTAATAGTCAAATGGCAAAAAAGCGCAGCCAGTGACTAGGAATGCACTCACAGTCCAAACTACTGACCCTAGAAAATTGAAATTTAGGAAATGGGTTCCTTTAATAGTGATAGTGAGCACTCATCATCATCATCATCAGCAACCCACACTCGTCCACTGCTGGACATAGGTCTCCCCTAATGCACGCCACTGCTCCCGATTTTCGGCCACTCTCATCCAGCCCACACCAGCCAGCCTTCGAATGTCATCATCCCATCTTGTCGCAGGGCGTCCTACACTACGCTTACCGAGTCGCGGTCTCCACTCAAGGACTTTACGGCTCCAACGGCTGTCAGTTCTGCGGCTAATATGACCAGCCCACTGCCACTTCAGTTTGCTAATTCGGTTGGCTATGTCGGTGACTCTGGTTCTCTGTCGGATTACATCATTTCTGATGCGGTCCTTCAGAGATACTCCGAGCATAGCCCTTTCCATAGCTTTTGAGCGACTTTGAACCGGTGGACTAGTCCAGCCGTGAGCACTAAGAAGGGATTTTTAATCATTCAACCCTTATGGGGGTAAAAAGAAGGCTTTAGATAACGGGTAGGGCACACTAGCGACGCCCATCGATTTTAATTTTTAGCTACTAAACTGGGTCTATTTTAATTAATTTCGGGGTTACAACCTCTAGGCAAACACTTATAATATTTTCCAGTGTGGCAACTCCCTTAACCTATTAACACAACATTATCCAGATAATATCTACCTGTTTACGTTCATGGCAATTAAGCTTGCGACCTCCAAGACGTTAACGTTTAACACATTTAAAGTAATTACTACATTAATTTTGTTAACATCCAACCCTTATTCACTTGTGGTCCTTTCGTAATGCCATAAATAGGTATTTATTCAAGTTTAACTTGGCAATGTTTTACATCATCATCAGCCCATTTGAGTCCCCACTGCTGGGGCGCGGGCCTCCCTCAATCGCATGAGGGGTAATTGCCATACTCACCACGCTTGGCAGACGGCTTGGCGAGGGTTTTGATGTAAATGCAGAGTTTTCCTTCTCTGGGTGCTGATGATCATGCCAGCAGCTTTACCTTAGTCGCCTTTTACGACACCTCGGTTAGAGTGAGGGTGGCCTATTCTACTCTGCCGGGACCACACGGCCCTATGTATGTTTTACATACATGAAAATATTTTTGGTGGGGTTGTATTTATATTTGACTGCCGCATTGACACAATGAGTACCATAGACTAACTTATATTTTAAACTGAAATATAGTCATCAGTCGGCTAGCCAGTGCTAGCGCCATCTAGAGGAAAACGACCAACACTCAACGGCTATGTAGTACGGCCATCTTCCAGATTCAGTCATCTCTAGTTTATTTTCCATATTTTTAAAAACCCTAAATGTGGGCAGGCGGCTTGAGGTCATTGTTTCGGAAACACACTTCACTAGCGCGATGTAAAAATGCATAGTGACATCTACCGAAACATCAAATGCATAGTGACATTTTTTTACCGTGGGAGAGCCAAGCTTCGGCATGAATGGCCGGCCGGCTCGACCGGAGTGATACCACGGCCTCACAGAAAACCAGCGTGAAACAGCACTGTGCTGTGTTTCGCTGCGTGAGTGAGGGTATCGGAGGCCCAATCCGGGGGAATGGGGGCTTAAGTGTTGGCAAGGTATGACTCCATTAGTGTCACGGGTGTCCATTGGCGGCCGCAATCGCTTACCATCAGGTGATCCGTCTGCTCGTCTGTAACCTGACATAAAAAAACACCACTACACCACTTTTAAAGTTATTTACAAGTAAGCTGGGTTTTCAGTACCAGCTTACGTTAGATTTACCTAGAACAATATTTGCAGCCCGTTTCAGTATCTATGAATTTCAGGTGAAAGCGGATTTTGGAAGCCCACCAGCTGTACCCAGTGAGGCTAAATGAATTTGTTAGCTAACGGCCGAAACTAAATATTAGATTATATCCTCGATAAGCTAGTGTGAATTAGTTAAGGTATTATAGGTCTGTCTCTGAGGTGGTGGCGTTATGTGGCGGGTCATTACATTCCCTCTAATATGGTTGAGTGAAATGATGGCTGACACATACGTCATACTTGTGAACAGGTGCCACCTTTGGGGACTGGTCCGCTTCGGTTTACCTCATATTTAGCTTTTAATTTGCTTCATTCTATTTTGTGTTGCATTAGACTGTATGACTTGGTATGAGGATAATAAACCATTGTAAAAAAGTTGGCGATTAAAAAGAGTAACTGGCGAGTTTCTTGTCGGATCTTCTCGACCAGAAACAACTTTCCGAGCCGGTGGTAGAATCGCATTATGTTTATTTACTTTTTTTTAGTATATTTTATGTATCAACATATATATGTATTAACATATAAATTATTACATAAGTATTTATAAATAGTTTTAAATCATTCAAATGTATGACGATTTGTAAGTGCTGTGTACAAGCCTATGCAAATAAAGAATTATTTGATTTTGATGATGATTTTGATTGATTACCATGTACAACCCTATAGCAAGGTGACAAGGTTTCAGAAATAAAAGCCTCGATTCATAAAACTACCATATATTGCGGTGTCTAGCAATGATGCTAGTACCCGGTGGGTTAAGCATTCACATGGTATATATATGTGAGAAAAAACGAAACGCTTGTGCGATTTAATTTTGCACAGCGCCATCTGTTGAGCAAGAGTTTTGTATGTAACATTAAGAGCTGTGGATTTTTGTATCAAATAAAAATAAAAATAAAATAAAATAAATTGATAGAATTTATAGTCCGACAACATCGTGCTCGACCGTCCTGCGGGGTGACAGACGTTGGCGGGGGCGAGGTAGCACGTCATTCTAGCTCACGGCTACACACGAAGAGAAGTTTGCTAGGATAAATATTGCGATAAGTTGTACTTGTGACGCAATATAGCTAAAAATTCAAATCGATTGGCGTCGCTAGTGTGCCCCTCCGTCGCCTTAATGGCACAAGTGACACTACGTTGCTTCAATACGGTATATGACTTTTTTTATTTTTGCAATCAAAAGACCTCTCAATGATAGAAACATCGTTGAAAGAATCTTAAAATCACATTATTTTGGGCAAACCCAAAACGCTCCATACAAATGGCTACTTAGATGTGACGTCACACCTAAGTATTTTGTATGCATTTCATTTGAATTTTGTATGGTAGCTATATCAATTATAATAATTGGTGCAAATTGTATGGGTTATTCAATGGTATAATTATTTTTTAATAATTTCATAGTTTTAAAATGGACTTGCCCATGAATCTTTGAATGACCATAAAACCGGTTAGACGTTATATTTTTAATTGAGAATTTTTGCCATTGGCACATATTGACCTAAATTTTGATAAAATATTTATATTTTGTAAAAACTTGAGCTTAGTCATATACCCTATTGACTACCAGCAATGTTACTAGTGACACTTATTAAGAAATTGTATTTATTTATTTATGAAAAAAAAGCATTTAAGGCGACGGGCAACCCTAACTAGCGACACCAATCGATTTAAATTGTTAGCTACTAAACCGCATTATCCCATTCATGCCGAAGCGTAGCTCTTATAGTTTCCATGTTTTTAGGGTTATGTTGGCGCGTATTTTAATCTTTATCCTTCTCATCTTAGCGTGTAATTCCCGGTTGCGTCCAAAGCTGTCGCTCTGGAGCCCGGGGTACGCTTGGATGATTTTTTTATGTGATAGGTGGCAGACGAGCAGACGGATCGCCTGATGGTAAGCGATTGCCGCCGTCCATGGACACCCGCGACACCAGTGGAGTGACAAGTGCGCTGCCAACCTTTAAACCCCCTTTTCCCCCGGGTTGGGCCTCCGGTACCCTCATCATCATCGTTATCCCATTTAAGTCCCCACTGCTGGGGCACGGGCCTCCCTCAATCACATGAGGAGTAATTGCCATACTCACCACGTTTGGCAGACGGGTTGGCGAGGGTTTTGATATAAATGCAGAGTTTTCCTTCTCTGGGTGCCTATGATCATGCCAGCAGCTTTACCTTAGTCGCCTTTTACGACACCTTGGTAAGAGTGAGGGTGGCCTATTCTACTCTGTCATTGACCACACGGCGTCGTCATTTGTGACGCAACTGAACCTTTTTTTCATTACTAGCGACACCATTCGTTTTAAATTGTTAGCTACAAAACCAGGAGCCCAATTCTCGTGCTCATGATATTTTGAAAACATGGCGGACATCACCTGAAAACCATACATAAAAACGATATTTTAGTGATATATGTCGTATGATAATAAATGTCACTAGCACGAGAATTGGGTGCCAAGAGCCCAATTCTCTGAACGTGACATTTTGTCATCATAGGTACTATATATATCACCAAAACATAGTTTTTATGTATGGTTTTCAGGTGATATCCGCCATGTTATTTTCATATCGAAATCCGCAGAATTGGGGTCCTGATCTATTTTAAACAATTTCGAGGTTACAACCTCTCGGCAAACACTTATACTATTTATTAAATAACTATGCACAAATGATGGGTCCGTTTTTGTAAGCGAAAAATTGATTACCGCCAAAAGCGGCCACTTTTAGCGTGAATCAATTTTTCGCGTACGAATGTTGGGTCCGCATTTTTGTATGGTTATTTAATAAATAGTGTAAAGGTTTGCCGAGAGGTTGTAACCCCGAAATTGTTTAAAATAGATCCGGTTTAGTAGCTAAAATTTAAAAACAGTTGGCGTTGCTAGTGTGCACTACCTTAATATAAAACAAAATAAGTTCGTAGGTATTATTTATGATACAACTCTCTCAAACCATTTGGCGCAAATTAGGGCCCTTACCCTAGCCGCATTATAATAATTCAGCCAAATTGCTTACCAAGCTTGTTCATAATTCAGTTACAAATCGTTAGAGTTGGTTCAGGCTAATTAATAGCTATGAAGTTTCCTGAAGTGTATACTCGTAAATGAGGTAAATTCAAACATATACGGAAGGCCTAATTTGGGGAAAAGATAAAAAGAACTGAAGAATTAGTAAAGAAGTTTTTTCTGTAAACATTAAATAAGAATAAATAAATATTTTCACAACAACACAAACATTGATCTGACTCCGAGAGATCCGAGAGATAGGTAGCTCAAGCACCTGTGTGACGGATATCAGAATCAACAGTGGGATTACAAACATATACATAACGGAGGCTGGTCGATCTCTTCGTTATCAGCTAGGTTGTGCAAGATGGCGATATTGAAATTAAAGTCCACAAATCACTAAGCGAAGTCACTTCCAAAGCGTCTATTGAACAATATATCAATATTCAATGCGAAAGAACACAAAGATAATAAATAAATAAATAAAATTCTCACAACATCTCATACATTGACCTGATTCCGTACTAAGTAGCTTAAGCACTTGTGTTACAGATATCAGACAACAGAGGAACACAAATATATACTTAAATAGATATATTACACCCAGACACTGAACAAACACAAGTGTTCATCGCACGAATGTTTGTCCAGGGTGGGGATCGAACCCACGACCTTTGGCGTAAGAGGCAGGGTCACTACCAATTGCGCCATCCGGTCAGTCATCAAAGATCAAAGCGGAAACGCGGAAGTTTCTGCATAGCGATGATTATTCTTCATTCGTCTGCATTTGTTCACTACGCGATCTCAGTCCGTTCTGGTATCACCACCATCAAATCCCCTCATAAAATCAAAGCAAAACCAAGATTCTCTCAGAAAAAATACACACCGAATCCCTCTAGCGTGTATCAAGTTCAACGTCAAAACTGACAGCTCACTAAAATCAAAGTATATGGCAATGGAATAACCAAAAAGTATCAATCGATCGCTATGCTGACTCTGGACGTTTCCAATGGTCTCCAATTGGTTATTTAATAAATAGTATAAGTGTTTGCCGAGAGGTTGTAACCCCGGTATTGTTTAAAACAGATCCGGTTTATTAGCTAAAAATTTAAATCGATTGGCGTCGCTAGTGTGCCCTACACGTCACCTTAAAATAACTAAGCCCCCATACCGCCATTTCTTGCCCTACTCATATTTAACCTCATGTAACGAACGACGATTTCAAAAAAAAAACTGTACAGGTATTTTTGTTTTTGGTACTTATTTACCTTCAATTTGATTATATATTAATATTTTTTACCTTCTCGACATTAAGCAAATACCCATAAATACCTGGAGATTTATTATTCTGAACGCGTAATCACGGTTTTTATACCAATAGGTAGAATTTTATAAATAAAATGAACGTTCCATAGAATTAGTAAAAGCTACCTAAGTACAAATTAGCCCCATAAAAGAACCTTACCTCATGACTTATTCAAAGTATAGATTAGGCGAAATTACAGAGGTAATTATGGTAATTTGTTTGTCGTTTCCTACAAATTGTATCGTATTTTGTGAAATAAGAACTAATCATGGACGAAGCATCCTCTAATCAAATATGTATATGAATTGATGTTAATAATGTCTAGACAATCTTTTTTTTTGTTACAGACAAAACACATGATTACCTATACAGGTGGAATTATTCCCGCTGTCCACCCTCTGTCTCACCCGACATCGAACCGAGTACTTAAAAATATCCCGATATCCACCCCTTCTTGGTTGAAAGAGGGGGTCGACAGAGGGATTTTTTTTAACAATTGTTGCCCTGTCCACCCGGGGTGGACTAGCAGAGGGTGGACAGCGGGAACAAACCATTCACGAGAGATGACCACAAATGACGACCTTCTACACGTGTAGTCTCATGAAGAAGTGACTCATTCTGAATTTGACATATTTTATGGACTTCATCGTCAGCCCATTTAAGTCCCCACTGCTGGGGCACGGGCCTCCCTCAATCACATGAGGGGTGATTGCCATACTCACCACGCTTGGCAGACGGGTTGGCGAGGGTTTTGATATAAATGCAGAGTTTTCCTTCTCTGGGTGCTGATGATCATGCCAGCAGCTTTACCTTAGTCGCCTTTTACGACACCTCGGTAAGAGTGAAGGTGGCCTATTCTACTCTGCCGGGGACCACACGGCTATGGACTTAGACCAATGGACTAAATGGAAACGGAATGGATGAATACAAGAAGAGGTATATTCGAGCGAGTACATGGGGCTTCTAGAGGATAGGTATAGCGTCTCTGAAGTTCTAACACCGCGTAACTCATTTTAAGCTACTTTTCAGCAATGCCAAAAAACTGATTGGAGACTTACGTGCTATTTCCATTAGAATTCAATTGCTGACTTCTGTTCTGTTACCTTTTCAACATTTAGAAGGTTTTCTGATTGATTCATTCATTCTATATTTAATTAAAAATATTCCTTGTTGGCCATTTGTGGTCATCTTCGTGAATTGACGTATCGTCGTTCTAGTTCAAACATTTTTTGGCGGTTAAATAGTTTTTTAGATTTTCGCGTTGCATTATAACTATAATGTATCAATACGGGGATTAACACGATATTTATTATGTGAAACAACATTGTGTACTCACATATTTGGCTCGACGTTTCGGCTACGTTACAGCAGCCGTGGTCACGAGCGGACTCCGCTCCGGCTGCTGTAACGTAGCCGAAACGTCGAGCCAAATATGTGAGTACACAATGTTGTTTCACATAATAAATATCGTGTTAATCCCCGTATTGATACATTATTTTTTGGCGGTTTTGACATTTTGATGCCATTCGCTAGAGAATCGATAGATGCGTCATTTCGCCCAATCAGAATCAAGATACGACCAATAAAAACCTTTAAAATTACGAAAAAGTAACAGTACGGAAGTCATAAAATAACCAACGCTTTGAGATGACCTTTTAAATGTTGAAAAGGTAACAGAACGGAAGTCAACCATTGACTATAATCTATCAAGACGGGAATTAACACGACATTTATTATGTGATACAACTTTGTGTACTCACATATTTGGCTCGACGTTTCGGCTACGTTACAGCAGCCGGAGCGGAGTCCGCTCGTAACCACGGCTGCTGTAACGTAGCTGAAACGTCGAGCTAAATCTAAAAAACGTTGGCAAACGTAATGTAGGGCGCCCTCTGGCTAGGTGGGGGGACGATCTGCGCAGGATGGCTAGCAAGAGCTGGATGCGAGAAGCCATGGATAGATCACAGTGGCGAACAATTGGAGAGGCCTACGTCCAGCAGTGGACTGCGATAGGCTGATGATGATGATGATGATGAAATCTAAAAAAGATATTTGATATTATAAATTGTCCGTTTACCTTTTTTCTGTAGGTCATGGATTTGCGTTTAAACTTTTAACAATATACCATAAGAGAGCCATGCTTTGGCATTAATGGGCAGGTGCGTCCAAAGCTGTCGCTTCGTTGCCCGGGGTACTTTTGGACCATGACTATAATTTTATCAAGACGGGAATTAACACGAAATTTATTGTGTGTTACAGCAGCCGAAACGTCGAGTAAAATATGTGAGTACACAAAGTTGTATCACATAATAAATGTGTTAATTCCCGTCTTGATACATTATAGCTATAATGCAACGTGAAAATCTGAAAAACTATTAGTTAACCATTGAATTCTAATGGAAATAGCACGTAAGTCTCCAATCACTTTTTTGGCTTTCCTGAAAAGTTGCTTAAAACGAGTTACGTGGTATTCATCAGCCCATTTAAGTCCCCACTGCTGGGGCACGGGCCTCCCTTAATCACATGAGGGGCAATTGCCATACTCACCACGCTTGGCAGACGGGTTGGCGAGGGTTTTGATATAAATGCAGAGTTTTTCTTCTCTGGGTGCTGATGATCATGCCAGCAACTTTACCTTAGTCGCCTTTTACGACACCTCGGTAAGAGTGAAGGTGGCCTATTCTACTCTGCCGGGGACCACACGGCTATACCTACCTATCCTCTAAAGGCCCCATGTACTCATGTACTCGCTCGAATATATCTCTTAATAAAACCCGGTGGCCCATTTGTGCCGCCACCAGTGCAGCAGTGGAGTCACAAGTGCGTTGCTAACTTTAGAACCCCGTCTCCCCCGGATAGGGCCTCCGGTACCCTCACTCACGCAGCGAAACACAGCGCAGACGCTGCTTCACGCCGGTTTTCTGTTATTCCGTGGTGGCCGTGGTATCGTTGCGGTCGAGCCGGCCCATGCGACCGAAGCGTGGCTCTCCTAGATTTAATAAGTTTTCTTCACGCCGTATGGTATCCGATTTAGAGCTGCCTATGCTAGGCAAGCGGATCGAGGTCTTTATTTCGGTAGCGCACTTTGCTAGCGCGATGTAATTATGCATAGTGACATCTACCGAAACAAAGCCGAACCGCCTTTATTCAGCTTAGGTCCACACAGAACATTTATGAATGTCAAAATAGGTACATAATATCTACCGCTGGTTCGGAGTGTCGATTTCTACTGAGAAGACAACAGCAAGAAACTCAGTAGTTACTCTTTTCAAATATTGTTGATGTTACAGAGTTTCAATTGAGAAGAAAAAAAATTGTAAAGTTAACAGACTACTATGAATAACAACTCACAAGACTAATCGATTAACATGACCAAGTATCCTTATCATTTAAATACTCTTTTACCTTTCTTCATGTGAGGCTTAAACTTATCCCACAAAATGTCATTAACCTATCGTTAATGACATTTAGTGGGAGCTTATTGAATTTCTTAATACTTAAGCCAACAAATGAATTACCGATTTTATGAAGTCTGAGGACCGGGACGGCAAGCCTATGTTTATTTCTGTTGTTAAGACTATGACTATCGGACTTTTTTGGAAAAGTGTACAAGTTCTTCCGTACATACATAATGCAGTCGAGGATAAATTGGGAAGCCACGGTCAAAATATTTATTTCTTTAAATATTTCCCTAAGTGAGTCACGTGATCTAAGGCTGTATATAGCGCGGATGGCCCTTTTCTGTAATACAAAAATAGTTTGTATATCAGCAGCAGTAGACCATATGACAACACACTGAGGATATAGCTAAAATAGACTAGTCTTACCGCCTCTACACCGCAAATTAATCGCAATTATTTATATGTAAATGCATTGGAGTCGCTAGTGGGAACTACACTTAATTTTATTTTACTTGAGATTTTTTTCTCTTAGGTACCATCAATCTAAATACAGGAAGGGAAGATGCAAACAAATCCCCAAAAGAAATAAAAGGAAATTTCATTAGCGGACTCCATTACTTTTTAAATCATCGCGTTTGGACATTTTTCCGCCATTACACTTCATTTTGTATCTTTAATCTTCTTTTAGGGATCCCGTTTCACAAAAAAAAACTCTTTTTAAATGCAATGAGCTCTTTTCGTCTTTCGTTTTCTTTTCGTCGATACCACAGTGCTTAAAAACGAAAGTCTTCAATCAGTGCGTCCTACCCGTTATACAAACAAACAAACAACAAACAAACAAATAATTCTTTATTTGCATAGGCTTGTACACAGCACTTACAAATCGTCATACATTTGAATGACTTAAAACTATTTATAAGTACTTATGTATAATTTACATGTTAATACATATATATGTTGATACATAAAATATACTAAAGAAATAAATAAACATAATGCGATTCTACCACCGGCTCGGAAAGTTGTTTCTGGTCGAGAAGATCCGGCAAGAAACTCGCCAGTTACTCTTTTTAATCGCCAAACTTTCATACAATTTTGTGTCATCATCTTACCGAGCCATAAAGTTTAATTGTTACACAAAATAAAATAAAGGAAATAATAATAAAATAAATATTATGAGGTAAACCGAAGCAGACCAGTCCCCAAAGGTGGCACCTGTTCACAAGTATGACGTACGTGCCAGCCATCATTTCACTCAACCATATTAGAGGGAATGTAATGACCCGCCACATAGCGCCACCACCTCAGAGACATTTGAGTGAGCATGACTACTTAGGTTCCCCTCATAGGTCACAAAGAATAGTAGTTACTTAATCCAGACTTATAAACTGCAGGACGAGGTGTACAATAGTAGGTGGTTAGCATCTTGTCAATTATTGAATAATTAATATAAATCAATGTTTATACAGTCAAAATCTAAAATGTCTTTATTCAATAAAGAATATTTATGAATGTCAAATATTATGTAATCTGCCGCTGATTCGGAACGTCAATTTCTACCGAGAAGAATCAGCAAGAAACTCAGTAGTTACTCTTTCCAAATAATATGGTAATTACAACTTTCATTCTTATACAAATTATGATTACAGTGACAGTATGATATACATTGCTTATAATCAATATCGTTTAGATAAATCGTCAATGAAAAATTATGAAATGAATTATACATTAGAGGACAGGCGAAGAGATCAACATGTCCAGGAATCCTTATCATTCAAATAATCCTCTACTTTATAGTAGCCTTTCTGCATTAGGCAGTTTTTTACATGCAACTTAAACTTATGTACCGGTAAATCAATAATATTTTGAGGTAACTTATTAAACATTCTAATGCTCAATCCTACAAATGAACTTCCAATTTTATGAAGTCTTAGATTTGGGACAGCAAGCCTATGTTTATTTCGCGTGTTAAAGCTATGAAAATCTGATTTTTGCGAGTAAAGGTGCAAGTTCTTGCGTACAAACATAATACAATCAAAAATGTATTGAGATGATACGGTTAAAATATTGATTTCCTTGAATACTTCTCTGAGTGAGTCACGTGATCTAAGACCGTAGATGGCACGGATGGCCCTCTTCTGCAAAATGAAGATGGCTTGTAAGTCAGCACCGGATCCCCACAGTAGTAGACCATATGACATCAGACTATGAAAATAGCTAAAATAAACCAGTCTCGCTGTCCCGATATCAGTCAGATTCCTTATCTTTCTAACTGCATATGCAGCTGAACTAAGTCTTCCTGCCAAGACCGCAATATGAGGGCTCCATTGCAATTTTGTATCCAGAGTGATACCTAGAAAAACTGTGGAGTTTATGACTTCGATAGGTTCGTTATTCATGACAATATTCATTTTGACCTGCCTTACATTAGGCATTGTGAACTTAACACATTTTGTTTTCTTTGAATTAAGAACTAAGTTATTATAAGTAAACCACTGTAGTACTTGAGAGAGTGTGTTATTTACTTCGTCAACATTTTTCTTTTGCCTATCAACCTCAAAAATCAAGGATGTATCGTCAGCAAATAACACTATCTCACATAGATCATTGGTATAGTAAGGAAGGTCATTTATATAGATTAAAAAGAGCAAGGGCCCCAATATAGAGCCCTGGGGCACACCCATGGTTAGAGGGGCGCCAGAAGAGTTAGTTCCATTGACATTGACCTTCTGAATCCTATCTGATAAGTAAGATTTGATTAGACTTAGTGAGGTGTCTATGACACCGTAATGCTGTAACTTCATTAGCAATGTTTCATGATTGACGCAATCGAATGCTTTAGACAAATCACAGAATATTCCAATAGCATCTCGCTTTTTCTCCCACGCATCAAATACATGTTTGATAAGCGCCACTCCAGCATCAGTAGTGGATTTCCCTTTTGTGAATCCAAATTGCTTACTGTGCAATATTTTATTCAGGTTTAAATGAGACAACAACTGAGTGAATATTACTTTTTCAAAAATTTTGCTGAGAGCAGGCAGTATAGAAATAGGTCTGAAGTTAGAAGGGTCACTTTTCTCACCCGACTTGAATAACGGTATTATTTTACTGTATTTCATCATATCGGGAAATTGACCGTCGTCAACACATTTATTAAATATTATTGATAAGTGGGGTGCGATAGAATGTATTATATTTTTGATTATATCTACCGAGATGCCCCATAAATCCTCAGTCGGTTTCATATTTAATTCTTTGAATGTTTTTAAAATTATATTAGAATTAACATGATTGAATCTAAAAGGCGTGTTGCACTTATCAACATGAGACCTGAGGAGAGAAGCAGCGAGATGTGGACTGGAATTCAATTGATTGGTTGTTGTGACTGGTATATTAGAAAAGAAAGACTGAAATGTTTCTGCTACTTCAGAGTCAGAAACAAGTGATTTGCCATCAATTTTAAGAGACAGCTTGTTGTCTTTTGTTTTATTTTTACAAGTCTCTTTATTTATTATCTTCCATGAGATTTTACTTTTATTAGGGGCTTTTATTATTTTGTCTTTCAAATAATTTGATTTTGCCATTGCACATACTTTTTTGAATAATTTTGAGTATGTTCTGACATATTCAATTAAATTAGCGTTTTCAGAATTGGCTTTGATATCATATAATTCAAACAGCCTCTTTCTGCTTTTATAGATGCCTGTAGTGGCCCAGTCACTGAATTTAGTTTTAGAAGTATCTAATTTAATTGTTTTTTTAGTGAAAATCTGATTATATTCTTTTTCAACCACATTAAAAAGCATATTATAAAGCTGATTAGCATTTCCATCGTGACATGATAATGCAGGTACCTTTCTAGAAATATTTTCTTTAAATTTTTCTTTACGGTTTACAGTTATTGGCCTGCACACAAAGCTACATGAAGAGGGTGCATGACTGTATTCAAACATTACTAGTTGTCCACTATGATCTGAGTTTATGAAGTTTATTATGGACTTGTCTGATACATCACAGTTACAAAATATGTTATCTAAGCAAGTAGCTGTGGTGGGAGTTACTCGTGTGGGTTCGTTAAAAAGATGATATAAATTGAATGATCTGAAAAGATTCAGAAACCGCACTGAGTTCTGAGAATTATCTAAAATATTGATGTTAAAATCCCCGCACACAACCACTTTTTTATTAGATGAACATATTTTTCTTAATACTTCTTCCATAATGGATTCAAATGAAGTAAAATTCCCAGATGGAGGCCTGTACACACAAACAATGACATGTCGTTCAAGCTCCGCACATGCTAGCTCAATAGTTCGCTCAAGTGAAAGTGAAACGACATCTTTGCGTTCTTTATATTTAATGGAATTATTTAATAAAATTAGTGACCCGCCTCTGATTGCAGACTTTCTCGTGAACGAACTACCGACGCTATAGTTGTCAATATTAATAATTAATTCATACTGTCTCAACCAGTGTTCCGTAATACATAATACATGGACATTCATTTTATTTAAAAATAATTCCAATTCAAGTAATTTGCCAGACAAACCCTGTATATTCTGATGAATAAGGTTTAGATTTTTAGAGTTTCTTTTTGTCATTGGTTTGCAAGAGGATTCCTCTATTGTCTCACATTGTAATTTAAATCATTTGGAATAAAATTATTTTGGGTAATCAAATTATTAATATTAAATGCTAACAGAGTAGCTATTTCTTTTTTAATTTTATCAGGCAAATAAAAAGTTTTGCCAGTCAACAAAAACTTATTATCTATAAATTTATTTGTGTCAAAAAACACAAATTTGTCACTATGACTAAAGGTCAGGTTGTATAATAATGTATTCAATAAATGAATACTGTTATTTTGGCTAGGTGTGTAGTACCTAGAAAAAGGGAAGGCACACAAAAATATTTTTTTTACATGAAGCTCACAAAGGGTTGAGAATCTCAGAAGAAAATCTCTTTTCCTTATTTCTAAGGAATTCCCAATCATTAGTATGATTATTGAATCCTTACTAAATGTACACTTACTCATCTTGTCAATAATTTGCTCTAATGAAGCGTTAGGCATACAATAATTTGTTACCATACATTTACATTTCTCATTTAGAAGAGGTCCACAACCAACTCCAATCCTATCAGAAAAAATTGTTACATTATTATTAGTATTGTTCATTACTGATGACAATAAGTTATTGTTGGTAGTGAGGTCCAGAAGCGGAGCTTCATCTTCCACCTGCAGGTCAGTGAGGCCGGGCCCTGTACCATGCTGACAGTTACACTGTTCTATAAATCGGGTAGCAGCGAGGATGTGTTCGCTTATTTGTCCTTGGGCTGAGTTATATTTGTCGGTCACACGCTGTAATGACCTATGCAGCCGCGAGATGTCTGCTTGCAGCTCCTGTGTGTCTCTTTCATATTTATGCCTACTTTCATCTAACTTCTTACTATATAATTCTAAACTATCAAGTAGGTCTACTCGCTGTTTTCTCAATAATATGTTTTTCTGGTGGCATTTTTGTTTTTTAACTAATTTTTCGGTTTTCTTAATATAATTATTTATTTTGACATATTTCTTAAGTCTATTTTTCTTGCCTAGTTTAACCCTATCATTCTCCAGACATGAGTTGTTACTCTGGATAGCCCCCCGCCCAGCTGGTGACCCGATCAACTCTTCATACAGGCTGTGGGTATGTAATGCCTCTTGACACCTCTTGTCTTCCTCATACTGTTGTATGACTTTGTTGGCGTCCCCTAGCTCCACCTCAAGGTCTTGGATCCGTTGCAGAGCCCTCTCGTAGGTCTCACTACACTGGTCAAAGCTGGCCACGGTGTCAAGTAGTTGATCTCGTTGCATCAAGACATCCATAAGCTGAGCATGGAGGTCCCCCAGTTCACACTTAAGTTGGGTGTTGTTGTTTATAATTTTAAGAGATTCCTCTTCATTGTCGTCCCGTTCTTTGAGGATTTGGGTGTTGTCCTCCCTAAGCTCTTTTATTTCCTCAAGGGCCCTTTTTAACTTAAATTCTAATTCTTGGGAAGTGGCCTTCCGTGTCATCTTCTTAGGGTAAGCTCCACTACCCGACATACCTGGAATTATTTACAAATAAGTGTACAAGAAACGTTTGAACCGGTTTAAAAAAAAGAGTATTTGACCTATAACACAAATATTTATTAGGTAGGTACAAATTCTTTCAGCAAGCAGCTTATTTAAGTAAGTCAATGTAGGTACCTACAATTTAAATATTATTATAAAGTGAAAGAAGTATTTATTAGGTTTTTTAAGATTAATGTTGGACTAAAATGATTGTTATTTAATAAAATAATGAACTAGTTACTCATACAACATAACATACATATAACTAATGTGTGGAGATATTATTTTTTGTGGGTAACAGATTATCTCTCATCACAATGTTCAATGCAAACCAAAGATAGTAAGTGGTATTTGTTAGTGTTCGTGGCCAGGTGTTTAATCATCCACTTTATTTGATTACAAGTAAAGGTAGACAGAAAACCAGGTTTGTGTTATGGAATTTGACAAATCTCTTTATGGAGAACCGTCTCATTCCGATAATGTCGGGTTTAGCGAATTGTGTTATTATTGCAGAGGCTAATAAGAGATAAAGTGTCAGTATTAGTGTAGTGTTAGTTGTTTTATGGGTACTAAGTAGGTATTTGATGTAGGTAAAATAGATAAATAACCTCGAATTAAATACTGTATTGGGTGAATTACAACGGTGTTGGATTGGATAGGTTCTTGAATTAACACAATATGGTATATGAGTTGAATAAATAATTAAAAAATCAATACTCCCCCGGTTTATCCGTTGTCGGTTCAAATTTTCTGCAACGAAACTGACCGTCGGATGGTCACAATAAGTTATCCAGGTAAATATTGTCAGCGGAGGCTTGCTAACAATTATCCGTAATGTTTTCAGGTATTTTATGGCGAATCACTTTGTTTATTACAATAAAAACACTTAATTTTTAATAAAATTAGATTTTAAAATACGAGCTGGCGATTTGACGTCTGACACTTAGGGTTGCCAGCAAAAAAAAAAAAAAAAAAAAAAAGTTATGATATACGGAGCCGAAACGTGGACACTTACGGCACGGCTGGTCCACAAGTTAAAGGTCGCTCAGCGGGCTATGGAACGAGCAATGCTCGGCGTCTCTCTCCGAGATCGAATCCGAAATGAGGTGATCCGGCAGACAACCAAAGACATCGATATTGCTCAACCGGATTAGCAAGCTTAAGTGGCAGTGGGCTGGCCATTTTAGCCGCAGAACCGACAACCGATGGGGTAAACGAGTTCTGGAGTGGAGACCGTGTCTTGGCAAACGTAATGTAGGGCGCCCTCTGGCTAGGTGGGGGGACGATCTGCGCAGGATGGCTGGCAAGAGCTGGATGCGAGAAGCCATGGATAGATCACAGTGGTGAACAATTGGAGAGGCCTAAGTCCAGCAGTGGACTGCGATATCCTGATGATGATGATGATGATGATGAGCTCTTTTACGTTTCAGTGGCGTTACCTTTTTTTTCATGTGATATGTGGCAGCCGTCTGCTCGTGCAGACGGATCACATGATGGTAGGTAAGTGATTGCCGCCGCCCATGACACTAGTGGAGTCACAAGTTCGCTGCCAACCTTTAAATCCCCCTTTCTCCCGGATTGGGCCTCCGAAACGAAACACAGCACAGTGCTGCTGCACGCCCGTTTTCTGTGAGGCCGTGGTATCATTCCGGTCCGAAAAGATTTCCATTATTTGTTAGTAAAAGACCGACGATTTTTACTTTTGCTTTTTTTATGGACTTATCCCGCCCACGGTTAATGGCCGTGTGTGTGATTCCGCGTAAAGCATTGAGAACTAGTGGCCCGCCCTCACTTCGTTTCGGGACATTAGTTTCACTTTATAGTAAAAGATGGCTCTAGCTGTCGATTATATCGCGTAAAGCGTTTCGTGTTTTCGGATTACCTATAAGCGTTGCCGCTGCATCTAGAATTTACCTCTTTATCAATAGTATGGATCAGTGGGTAAGACTACAGTGAACAGCCGAAGTCGGTCAAAGTCACAGTCACTCAATAAAATGCCGGTGTTTTACGTTTTACCGACCTACGGATTCTGCCGATACCACTCTAAACACAATCGCAGGTTTTAAGACTCTATTAGGTCCAAGCGCGCCCGCAAGCGCGCAGGTCGTGGAGAATGTCACCGTACGGTAGGATCTCACGGCCCATTGCGCGATGGCGCGCTGCTGTCTCCGCAGGAGCCGAACAAACTGTGCTTTGGGCAGCGCCCAGGCCCAGATAGGCGCGCCGTACAACGCTATGCTCCTTATTATGCCGGGGTAGAGCATTTGGAACCTGCCCCCCCTGAGCCACGAGAGACTGTTGGGTGCTTTAAGCAAACTCGGCGTCAGCCCTCTAAAATGAGTCACGAACGACCATCAAGCTTCCAAAATTGCACTTCGCCCGAGGGTGAGATGCGCGTATCGCGGAGGGCGCTGCCGAGGACCATGAAAAAAGATGGCCTCGGTCTTTTCCAGCGCCTAGCCTCCAAATCACATCCTTTTTTTTGTTGACACAGGATAAATGCGTTACGCATACCCATCCGTCTGTAAACGGATGGGTTATGTCGGACTCTCCTCTGGCGACGGCTTCTATGAGAAGCCGGTCAGAGGTATACCGACTAAAACTCTTGGGACTCTCCCTCATCTGTCCATGGGTGGGCGAGTGACATGGGGCCAAAGCTCGGAGCCTTTCACCACGTCACCTCCCAGACAGGGACGCCCGCCTACACAGCGGGCACGGCGGTTCTCCCCCCGGGTCGGGGGGAGGAATGGGGACAGCCGAGAGAGTCGTGCCGTCCCCACCAGGCGTAGGAGGAGGTCCGTGCAATGCCGGTGGTGGGGTTACAGCCCCACGCACTAGCGGACCTGCTCCGAAGGAGACGCAAGTATTGGCGTCGTCTCCTCCCTCTACGTGCCTTGCGGATCGGGAGGCGAGAGGGTCTGCCTCTCGCTCGCGCTCCGCCGCCTCCTTCGCCTCCATCACATGCTCGCAATATGCGGCCTTCCAGGCATCCTCACTTGCTAATATAGCTCTCGCTATATTAGAGAGTGAGAGGTCCTGGCCGACCTTTGCACCAATGCGTGGCGAGCCTGTGCCCACGGCGCACACACAGCCAAGGTATGCTGCGCCGTGTCCACAGGGTTCCGAATTACATCCTGCGCCGACCCCTGATAACCTGGGAAAAGGGCAAGATGATCTACCATGTGGTAGAGATCTCGTAAATAACTAACACAAAAAGGTACTTTAATCATCGAGAAACAGAACCCTCAGTATATAAATAGCACTCCGTTTTGCCCAGTTTTATTATCATACTAAGTCGTGTAGAGCTTGGACAAACTTTCTTTCATTTTGTTAATGAATTTTTAAGACAGTTTGCCTACTTTTAAACAGAAGCTTTAAGTGAGATAAATTATATAAACTTTAATAATATTTCATTCTACAATGATAAATGTTTAGTCTTCATATGATAGGATAATTATACTTTGTAGTAAAAAGTAAAGTATCAGCCTATAAACTGTCCCACTGCAAGGCAAAGGCCTCAATCATAGAAATGAAGTTTTCGCTACTATGATGGGATTAGGCTTAATCACCACGCTTGCCTAATGCGGATTGGTGATCACGAAACCGAGCTATGTTCGGAGAATTCGAAACATACTTTTCGCTCGACCCGGAAATCGAAACCCCGAGATGAAACTATACTAGAAAAATGTGGTACGTACAACATTAAAATTGATAAGTATTTATTAAGTGATGACATGCGTGTCAATAAATTGACCACATTGGATGCACAATTTTTTTTTTTATGTAATAGGTAGGCAATTGCCGCCGCCCATGAACACCTTTAAACCCCCGGGTTTGGCCTCCGGTACCGTCACTCACGCAGCGAAACACAGCACAGTACTGCTTCACGCTGGTTTTCTGTGAGGCCGTGGGATCACTCCGGTCGAGCCCGCCCATTCATGCCGAAGCTTAGCTCTCCCACGGTAGGATCGTGCGTAGAAGCAGGAAAGCGGACCCCGGGCTCTGAAGCGAAGGCATTGGGACGCAACCGGGACAAAACGGTAAGATGATGATGATGATGATGGTTTATTAATCTAAGTACATAAAGATAATTAAACATGTACCAGTATAATCTAAGCTGACAAATCAACGACAAGAGATATTCGACGATAGATTTATATTATGAAATGTGCGGAGTTACGTTCTTCGAAATATCAAATAGGACTTCATAATGGGAACAGACGTAGCATAACGATTTGTTAAATTACATACATTATATACATTTTATAGGTAGGTAAGGAGCGGTCCCCCGACGCCACAATATTTAAGCAAAAGTGTTATGTTATAATTAACATATGTTATATCAGGATAATTAACATATGTAATATTAAGATATTTAATAAACTACCACATTAACCAATCACTGGATAATTTTAAGTCTCATATTAAAACCTGCCTAAGGAAGAAAGGTTACTATAGTGTACAAGACTATTTGAATGATAAGGATTCTTAGTCATGTTAATTGATTAATCTTTTGAGTTGTTTTTCATAGTAGTCTATTAACTTTCATAATTGTATTTTTCTCTTCTTAATTGAAACTCTGTAATATCATCAATATTTGAAAAGAGTAACTGCTGAGTTTCTTGCTGGTGTCTTCTCAGTAAAAATCGACATTCCGAACCAGCGGTAGATTATGTACCTATTTTGACATTCATAAGTATTCTGTGTGGACCTATATTAAATAAATATTTTTTTATCTTTTATCTTTATCTTCAATCAAGCAGGCGGTTCGGCTTTGTTTCGGTAGATGTCACTATGCATAATTACATCGCGCTAGCAAAGTGCGCTACCGAAATAAAGACCTCGATTCGCCTGCCTAGCATAGGCAGATCTAAATCGGATACCAAACAGCGTGAAGAAAACTTATTAAATCTAGGAGAGCCACGCTTCGGTCGCATGGGCCGGCTCGACCGGATCGATACCACGGCCACCACGGAATACAGAAAACCGGCGTGAAGCAGCGTCTGCGCTGTGTTTCGCTGCGCGAGTGAGGGTACCGGAGGCCCTATCCGGGGGAGACGGGGTTCAAAAGTTAGCAACACCACCGGGTCTTTTATCGATCGATCATCGTTTAAAATACTAATAAACATGATGGCATTAAAAAATTGATGGTCCTTCTGATATAGGTACAACCTGTGCGGATAAAGAATGGGATCAGAAAATGGCGGCGTATCTATTTACTTCTCGCTCGCACACCCACGAGTGCGAGTATAGACGCAAATAGTGTGCGAGCGAGAAGTGAATAGATGCGCCGCCATATCTGATCCCATTCTTTATCCGCACAGGTTTTTATTTAGTCACACACACTATTTGCGTCTATACTCGCACTCGTGGGCGTGCGAGCGAGAAGTGAATAGATGCGCCGCCATTTCTGATCCCATTCTTTATCCGATCAGGTTGTTTATGAGTAGTGTTGTAGTAACAATACACCGTATTTTTTTATCGTTTACATCCCGAAAACATCATATTAGGTATCGTGAATAAAGTCCACTTAGCATGTTAAATCAATAAAATAAGCCCAAAAAAAATCAGCTGTGCCATAGGTAGGTACATCATGGTTATTTACGCCGGTCCCCGGCAGAATAGAATAGGCCACCCTCAATCTTACCGAGGTGTCGTAAAAGGCGACTAAGGTAAAGCTGCTGGCATGATCATCAGCACCCAGAGAAGGAAAACTCTGCATTTATATCAAAACCCTCGCCAACCCGTCTGCCAAGCGTGGTGAGTATGGCAATTACCCCTCATGTGATTGAGGGAGGCCCGTGTCCCAGCAGTGGGGACTTAAATGGGCTGACGATGACGGCGAAGCAAAAAGGAGGGTTATGATTTTGACCTGTATGTATGTATGTTTGTATGTATGGTTGTTCATCTGTTCCCTCATAACTTCTAAACTAGTTATCATATATTACTTAGGTTTGTCGCACTAGCGTACGCGTTGTACTCAAGATTTGTGCATGGTTATTCAATAAATAGTATAAGTGTTTGCCGAGAGGTTGTAACCCCCAAATTGTTTAAAATAGATCCGGTTTAGTAGCTAAAAATTTAAATCGATTGGCGTCGCTAGTGTGCCCTACCCGTCACCTTAAGAAAGTTTTTATCTGTCTCGGTTAACACCTGCTCTTAAAAATATTTACCCACTTAAAAACGTTTTTATTCGAAAATGGTAGGTACATGCGGTTTAAAGCGCGCGTATGGGTACTACAGTTGCCTAGCAACTATTAGCTCTATTTAGTACTAGGACTATTACACTCAGTTATGGTTGTATCATGGTAGTATGTTTTACTGGTGTATATTTTATTTTATCTGCAGCAAGGTGTCTTTTTTATTCAGTATAATGTACTAAGTCTAAAATTCATTCTTCAAATTGTTAAGCGAACAAAAACGCACAATCTTCTTTCACGCATTGTTTGATTCATCTGAAAACACTCGCCATTATGAACCTTAATCCCCGACAATAAAGGCTCTTACAAGTCATTCCACCGTACATGTATGGCGGCCATTTTTCTTTCTAAAGCACTTTCGGCCAAGATTAATGGAGTAACGCTAAGTTTCTTTTCCCTAAAATGTCTTATATACGTGACTTAGGTTTTGTCCTAGGTGAGCGACGTAACGTGATGTGACATCTTTATACAACCTTTGTTCTTATTGTAACGCGGAAAAATATTCGCAATAGGTACGCCAAATGTCAAAAACGGCCTTATCGAATAGAATATTAATCTTCATAGCTAAATATTATGCACTAAGATGGTAACAGTTAAAAATACGGGTTAAAGTATGAAATCGCCGTTTTGTATAGCGCCATAGCGTCCATTAATTGAATGATGAATTAAATAATTTTATGACAACGAATACGACAAGTCTTTGTGTTACAGCATAGATTATTCTTTGCAAATAATATACTATTGATAGTGGCCTGTAGATAAATAAATCAACAACTTTTGTTTGATATTTTCGCGTCACATCGCACTGCGTTCGTTGTTCTCGTAGGACAGAGAACAGGTAACACATTAAAATGGAGTGAAAATTTGATATTCAATACGGTTTTACGAATGACATTATCATATTAATAAAAAGCTTTAGAAAAATGGTTTCTCCGTACATTACTATATAGGAAAATAAATTCTTACTTATGAAAATGATAGAATTTTCTGGTAATGAAAAACCTGTTAAGGTGACGGGTAGGGCACACTAGCGACGCCAATCGATTTTAATTCTTAGCCACTAAACCGGATCTATTTTTGACAATTTCGGGACTACAACCTCTCGGAAAACATTTATACTATTTATTAAATAACCGTGCAAAACTGTTGGGTCCAACGCGTACGCGAAAAATTGATTTACGCCAAAAGCAGCCACTATTGGCGTGAATCAATTTTGCATGGTTATTTAATAAATAGTATAAGTGTTTGCCGAGAGGTTGTAACCCCGAATTTGTTTAAAATAAATCCTGTTTAGGAGCTAAAAATTAAAATCGTTTGGCGTCCCTAGTGTGCCTTACCCGTCACCTTAATATGTTTCTATGTCCCCACCGCCCCCTCCTCACCCCCACCAAATAACTAACAAACTAATTGTGAATACTGTATTGAAAGGGGGGTTAAAAGGTTGGCAGCGCACTTGTGACTCCACTTGTGTCGTGGGTGTCTATGGGCGGCGGCATTGCTTACCATAAGGTGATCCGTCTGCTCATCTATCATCGCATGTATGTTTTTTTATCACATAAAAAAACATACAGGCGAACATAGAACTTCCTGCTTTTCGGAAGTCGGTTAAAAATATGATATTGTGATATTCAAGCCTATTTTGCATTTGCCTTTCATGTTTCATCTGTTCAAATAAAATATTTTAATTAAAAGTGGTCACTAAAAACTTGAAACTCACAATTCCCATTTTGTAATAATATTTTATTTCATTTCTTAAATATTACAAATGATTTAAATTCATTGGCGGCGTCACTGATCCGCAAAAGTTAAATAAACGTAAGATTAGTTGTAAGAGAACTTTGTTTGGTTACAGTATTCGTTAATTTGCCAAAGCAAATATTTTGATCATGACAATCACGTAACATGAACCCAATTCCGATTATATAAGGTTCAAATTTCATCAGAGAATTTGATTTAAGTAGGCATTACTTTGAATGCTAGTGATGTTAAGTTAATTAACATTATATATTTATCGATATCGCTTGATTACGTAATTAACCTAATATTTATTTGAAATAAAATGCACTGAACACAATGTAAGCCATATTAAACAGTATAATTTCAGCAGAGACAATTTTCTTGTTTCGTACTTTTTAGAGCCTGTTTTTAGTAGTCGGGTTTTAGTTTTTTTTTTTAATAACACATTATTAGTTCTGTAATTTAAATGGCATATTTGAAATGTGCTAAAAAAGCTCTTTCATTCGATACCCTACCCGGTACCGTCAAGCAAATTTTTTTTTAGTTTCTTACTCTAAGTCCTCTAGAAGGCGCTGTAGTATATTTAACGTGACGTCATGTCACCTATAACCAGAAGACAATCAAGACGCATCTGACGACACCTCATTTGTTCAATATGATAACTAGTTTAGAAGTTGAACAACCATACATACATAGAGGTCAAAATCATAACCCTCCTTTTTGCTTCGCCGTAGTCGGGTAAAAATTAATTAATTTTTTGAGGTTTTAATGCTTGATCAAGCGTGCACTTCTGGAATTTTCACACATTTCTGCGGTATTTCTACCACTACTCCGGCGGTGAGAGAAAACATTGTAAGGATGCCAGCAAGTATCGGATAGTTTCGGAACGCATAAATTTGATCTAGCTGGTCTGGTACTCCCGTTAAAGGATTGCAAACGTCAGATGGTAGTCCCTTCATTGTAATTACCAGACTCCCTAAATCTATGACGCATAGATGCATGGGTACGCATATACCATGGTCCATGCTATTGGGAATTACACGCTAATATGTGGTAGACTGATGAGAAGCAACAAAGAGTAACTTATATATACTGAGATAGAGGCATCAGTCGGCTAGCCAGTGCTAGCGCCATCTAGAGGAAAACGACCAATACTCAACGGGTATATAGTACGACCATCTACGTGAATCAGACAGGGAGACGATTAAATAAAATATCATAATAATTTTATTTGCTATATATCAAAATCCCAAATACCTTTTAGATGTACGGTTTGTTACTTTTTTAAAATTGCTAATGTGGGCAGGCAGCTTGAGATCATTGTTTCGGAAACACGCTTTACAAGCGCGATGTAAAAATGCATAGTGACATCTACCGTAACAACGCCGAACCATCTGCTTAATTTCTTTTCAAAGCTACATCTGCTTTTTACAAACTTCATCTTACATAAACCGCTGAACAATTTTTACCATGGTAAGAAAAAAAGTACTAAGAGAAATGACCTCGATAAGCGATTGCCGGTCCCCATAGAGACCCGTCTATTTCGTCTAGCTAGAACAACACCAGTGGAGTGGAGTCACAAGTGCGTTGCCAACCTTAACTCCCTTTCCCCTCAGATTGAGCCACGGGTAACCTCACTTACTCAGCTTCAGATTACATAGACGCTTTTCTACACGCCTAGTTTTCTCTGAAAACCCACCACCCCTCATCTTATCGTCCAAATCTGTCGCTTTGGAGCCCAGGGTAACTAAGACCAATATTCAGGATTTGGGGAGTCTGGTATTTTTTGTGTGATAGGTGGCAGACGGGCATTTGGATCACTTGATGGCAAGCGATTGCCTCCACCCATGGACACCCGCCACACGAGTGGGATCACAAGTACTCCGCCAAACTTTAAACCCGGAGCCAACATTTTAACTCCGGTACCCTCAGTCACGTAGCAAAACACAGCACAGTGCTGCTTCACGCTGGTTTTTTGTGAGGCCGTGGTTTCACTCCGGTCGAACCGGCTCATTCCTGCCGAAGTGTGGCTCTCCCATGGTCGTATAGTTCCCGGGTTGCGTCCAAAGCTATCGCTTTGGAGCCCAGGGTACGCTTTTATCTAATTTTGATGATTCCGGATTTGGAGAGTCTAGTAATTACAATGAAGCTATTATCGATATTCACTACGCCCATCACTTTTATTTGAGGGACCGAAACTCGAACGTGCACAGGCTTATGTCAATAGGACGTGCTCAGAATGACCGTTTAGAGATAAACGCTGACCTTCGACTATGGACTATGGCTAGATTCATTTATTTAGTTAATATTAGTTAACTTTGTTAGCCGTGTGGTCCCCGGCAGAGTAAAATAGGCCACCCTCACTCTTACCGAGGTGTCGTAAAAGGCGACTAAGGTAAAGCTGCTAGCATGATCATCAGCACCCAGAGAAGGAAAATTCTGCATTTATATCAAAACCCTCGCCAACCCGTCTGCCAAGCGTGGTGAGTATGGCAATTATACTTCATGTGATTTAGGGAGGCCCGTGCCCCAGCTGTGGGGACTTAAATGGGCTGACGATGACGACGAGTTAACTGTGTTAGCAAGACATAGGTTATGAAGATTTACTTTCCGGTCACCGGTCACCAAATACCGTCGTTAGCTGATTACACAGTTACACAGCCACAGCCAAGCGACACTGAAGGCATTGGCCAAGCCAAGTAGACTCTAAACTGGCGTGGGAAGCCATTAAAACCCTAAACTGCTTGGGACGACACAACAAGGTTTTGCAATCAAAGCTATTATGAATACTGGGTCAAGAGGGCTACACAGAAAGCGAAAAGGCAGATGAGCTGGACCGGAACCTTTTGTTGGACTGCCAAGCTGCACCATCAATATGGCCTTCCAGCAATTCCAGTAAACGAAAAGCAAACTAAGGAATGGAAGAAAAAACCAGGAATGAAACATTCTAAGGCCTTCATAGGATATAATACAAAGATATGGAAAAAACATCTTCTTGGAGGCAATAGACAACAGCGAATGCTCATAAGAACGTTAACAGGAAATTATGCAACGAACAAAATGCTGATGAAGATGAACATAACATCGAAAAGCGACTGTAGAGTATGCAAGGTGGAGACGGAAACCATAGAACAACTTTTATGTGAATGCGACTCACTAGCCAGAGGCAGAATGTGTCTTCTAGGTAACGCTTATCCTAAACCAGGAGACTACAGGTACATCCATCCGAAAGACATCGTGACGCTGATGAAACGAATCTTTCGTAAGTAGGAGCGCAAATGATAGGGGAGACACAAAAGATCCCTTAGGGTCGACGTGCCCCATAAAAATAGCCCCTAACAGATAAATAAAGACAAGATACCAGTTATATATACATCATTTGGTATCGTACAACGTTTGGTGGAGGCCACGTACAGGAAGTCGCAGCCGTGGCGCCCCCCACAAGGTGGACCGACGATCTGGTGAAGATCGCGGGAATCCATTGGATGCGGGCGGCACAGGACCGATCTGTGTGGAGAACATTGGGGGAGGCCTATGTCCAGCAGTGGACTTCTATTGGCTGAAATGATGATGATGATACATCATTTGACGACCCTTTTGGAACAGTAGTGAACGCACCCTTTGGTATTTTATACGTATGTATTTCCAAAAGAAAATTATTATATGTATATATTTCTAATCTCACTGTCGATTATGATATCCGTAACACGGGTGCTTGAGCTACCTATCTTGGATTCAGATCAATGTATGTGATGTTGTGAATTTTTATTTTTTATATTTTTTTTATATGAGAGGTGGCAGACGAGCAGACGGATAATCTGATGGTAAGCAATTCCGCCGCCCATGGACACCCGCAACACCAGTGGAGTCACAAGTGCGCTGCCAACCTTTTCCCCGTCCCCCCCATTGGGCCTCCGGTAACCTCACTCACACGGCAAAACACAGCGAAACATATTTTTAATACCGTATAAAAACTTCACTGACAACATAATTATTGTTGGATTTTAGTAATTTTATAACAGATTTTCATCTTTTCCTAAATTATTTTATCGATTAAAGACTCTTTGGTTTAATAATTAGTACCTACAAGTAATAATTCTCTCCGTTATTGCTAAAAGTGGCTACTTTTAGCGATTATGTAGATTATTGTTACTTGTAGAAAGAAATTGTTACATAGGTGGGTCACAAAAAATTGTTAAGGTGACGGGTAGGGCACACTAGCGCCGCCAGTCGATTTTAATTTTTAGCTACTAAACGGGATCTATTTTAAACAATTTTGGGGTTACAACCTCTCGGCAAACGAAAAAATTGATCAACGCCAAAAGTGGCCGCTTTTGTCGTGAATCAGTTTTTCGCGTACGCGTTGGACCCAACATTTGTGCATGGTTATTTAATAAATAGTATAAGTGTTTGCCTAGAGGTTGTAACTCCGACATTGTTTAAAATGGATCCGGTTTAGTAGCTAAAAATTAAAATCGATTGGCGTCGCTAGTGTGCCCTACCCGTCACCTTAATACTTTCATTAATAATTTTGTTGCTCACTTTTAAAAAAAATGTCTCCTATTCTTTTTTATGTCATAAGTGGCAGACGAGCAGAGGGATCACCTGATGGTAAGCCAATGCCGCCGCCCATGGATACTCGCGACACCAGTGGAGTCACAAGTGCGCTGCCAACCTTTAAGCCCCCTTTCCCCCGGATTGGGCCTCGGGTACCCTCACTCACGCAGCGAAACACAGTATAGTGCTGTTTCACGCCGGTTTTCTGTGAAGCCGTGGTATCACTCCGGTTGAGCCGGCATTCATGCCGAAGCGTGGCTCTCCCACGGTCAAAAGAAATAAGCTGGCGGATTCTAGGGCAGGCTTAAAATTGAGCCGGACAAGATATTACTGTTGTAAAATATGATTGTGAAATAGGATGTTTCCAGGATTAAGAAAAAGTGGCTGTGACATACGGACGGACGGACAGACGGGCAGACATGACGAATCTATAAGGGTTCCGTTTTTTTGCCATTTGGCTACGGAACCCTAAAAAGTAATTACCATGTGTTTTAATAACTGTATTCCAATCCTTTAAGTACTACCTGTGCGGATAAAGAATGGGATCGTGGAGTGAGACGCAAATAGTGTGCGAGCGAGAAGTGAATAGATGCGCCGCCATTTCTGATCCTCTTCTTTATCCGCACAGGTTTGTAGGTCTATTTAGAGATAACGCTGACAATATGATAAAAAAAAAACATAAAATAATATGTATCTCGCAAGATTATAATAATAAAGTCTTCCAAATTACCAAAATGAAATGAATCTCAAAATGAACTTAAAAGAAGTCCCATTCATATTTCCCATGATATTTAATATTTCGATTTTCATTACAGGTAGGTACTTTTTTTGCTGAAATCTTACTTTGATAGAATTGGAATGAAAGTATCCAGTATTGAGTTGATCAAGCGAAAATTCTGTGATAAATGAGTAATAGTGTCGTTTCTGTTGAAGAATATTGATACTTATATTATCATAATCATAATCATTATCATAATCATTTATTTGTTAAGACACGTGTACATTAAAACAGATGTTGAGTTAAATTACACAGAAGTTCAAACATGTCGTACCAATTTTGGTGTACAAATATACAACAATCAAAAAGCAATTCAACTTCAGTACAATAATAAAATTCATAGCAATTTACCTGGTATAAATATAATTAGATTTTAAGATAATAATAATAAACATGTCAATTTCTCATAAATAATATAAATTTGATTACACTTGATTATAAAAGTTCACTGTCATTTAAATAATCTGAAATTGAATAATAACATTTGTGGGTCAATAATAATTTTAATTCTTTCCTGAAAGCATGCAATGTCAATTCTTTAATCCTATTGGGAATTTTGTTGTAAATAACTGGACCCATGCCCAAAATTCCTTTTCTCAATAGTGCTGTGTTAAAGCCCCCCGTTTTTAATAAGTTTTGGTATTGTGGTCTTATTGGTCTTGTTCTACAATCTTTCAATTTTACAAATAAATGTGTATTAGCTTTTACAAAGGTACTTATTTCTAAAATGTACAATGATGGCACTGTTAGCAATTTTAGTGATTTAAACAAAGGTACACAGCTATCCGTCGAGTCCATGTTACACATAGCTCTCAGACATTTCTTTTGAGACCTAAATATATCTTCTCTCTCGCCACAATTCCCCCAAAAGATAATTCCATATCTTAAGGTAGATGCTACCAAACCGTGATATGCCATTAAGAGAGACTCTAGTTTCAGCTTCTTAGATAGTTGAAAAAGAGCGTATGCTGATTTATTTAGCTTTTTTTGGATTTCTTCCGCATGTGGTTTCCATGTTAATTGGCTATCTATGGTAACACCTAAGAATTTAGCTACGGTTACGTCTTGTATTTGTTGTCCTAAATAATTAATATTGCGTTTTTTTGGTTGTATTTTTTGGTGAAAATGCATAATTTTAGTTTTGGTTAAGTTAATTTTTAAATTGTTAATGTCAAGCCAGTTTATAATTGAATTCAATGTCACTTTAATTTTTTCCTCATAATTATTATTGTCGTCATTTTTTATCAAAGCAGTGCTATCATCAGCAAATAAGATCATTGTTTGGTCTTTGACTGATTGGGGCAGGTCGTTAATATATATAAGAAATAGCAGGGGACCTAGTACACTGCCTTGTGGCACTCCATATTTAACATATTTTGGTGTAGATAAATAACTTTGTTCAAATTTAGTATGAACATTGATTCTGGATATCTCAATGTATTGAACTCTGTTATTCAGATACGAACCTAGAAGACTTAGCACATTCCCTCTTACGCCGTAAGCTTCGAGCTTTTTTAATAAAATACCATGAGCTACATAATCAAATGCTTTAGTCATATCTGTATATATTGCGCATATTGGATTTTTATTATCTACGTTTGTCAGTATTACATTAATAAGTTTAAAGATGGCCATGTCAACATTTCTATTTTTTCTGAATCCCATTTGTTCGTCACATAATATGTCATATTTTGTAAGATAAGAGTATAACGCATCATAAATTATCTTTTCAAATACTTTGGAGAATATTGGAATTAGTGCCACTGGTCTATAGTTATGCACTTTCTCTTTATCTTCTTTTTTATGCAATGGTTTGACTATGACTGTCTTGAGACCGTTTGGGTACTGACCTTTACTTATACATAAGTTAATTATATGACATAAATGAGTACATACGATACCTGCTGTCGCTTTTATCACTTTAGTCGCAACCCCGTCATACCCCACACTGTGTTTATTTTTTAACCCATTTATTGACTTAAATACGTCTTGCGGTACAACAGGAGGCATAAACATGGACTGGGAGCATTTATTTATATGAATATTTTGTGTGCTAGAATTTGATGAATTTTCTACTCCTTCGATGAAATATTTATTAAATTCAATTGCAATTTTAGTGGGACTACTAATGATTTTACCTTCTTTTTTTATTTGCGTAATTGGGTCTTTCATCTGCGAGGGACCACTGATTAAATTCCAAGTTGCCTTTGATTTATTTTGAGCTTTCTTGAGATAGTGATTATTCTGCACCTTTTGTGTGCTTTTGATAATTTTTCGAAACGTCCGAGTGTATTTCTTAAATCTATACTTATTTTCTAAAGTAGGGGAATGGCGGTATCTCCATAGTAATTCTGTTTGCCTCCTGCTACACAACTTAATACCCTTAGATATCCATTTCACCTTATTATTTGGTTTAATGGTAATTATTTTATATGGGAGGCAGAGATCATACAAAAGTAGATATAGTTCCATAAAATTATCATAAGCTATATTCGGATTCGTAGTAGTATAAATATCACTGAATGTTAACTGTTTTAAATACTTTTTGAATATCCTAATATTTACATTTGACAAATCTCGTACTCGTTTTCGCCAATACTTAAGTTTGCAAACTCTTTTTACCGGGATTTTTAATATTTGTGCCGTATGGTCGGACAGTGCCAAGTCAATTACTTCAGCCCTACATTTGTGTCGTGAATTATGTGCAAAGTTGTCTAAACATGTATTACTTATCAATCGGGTTGGTTGTTTAATTTCGAGTTTGAGATTGTAGTTTAAGAGAAGACACTCAAATTCTATAGTTAGGTTATTATGTTTAAGTGTATCAATGTTAAAATCACCACACACTACAATGGTTCTATTTTTATTTTTCATTATTTGTCTCATCATTGTTTCCAACCTTTCAAAGAATAAATGAATGTTAGCAGCTATTGGAGGTCTATACAAACATACGATAACCAAATTGTGAATGGAAAGCTCTACAGCACAACACTCAAAAGTACCCCTGATAGACAGTTTTCTTACGTCCTTTATTTCCACAAACTGGACGTCATTTTTAACCATTATACACGTTCCTCCACGTTTTTGTGTATCTCTAGAATAACATGCAGCTAATTTGTAATTTTGTATTCGTAATAGTTTTTCATGCCCTAATAACATAAAATGTTCAGTTATGCAGATGACATCCATATTTGTATGACAAGCAGAAAGGTGATCAACGTGAATGGACAACAAGTCTGATTTATTAAGAAGTCCGGCTATATTCTGATGCAGGATGCTTATATTATTGTAAACGAAAAAAATCGGTATTTCGTTTAGTCTCCTCTAGGCTACGGTGTGCTGAATGTTCATTTTTTAATTCCATGCTAATACAATCCCATTTAGAATAAACAATCTGAGCTATATCTTCAAATATCTGTCGTAATCCTCTGTTATTCAATATATATAAATTCAATATATTATAGAACTAAGTAGGTATACGTCCAGACAATTACATAATATGACGACCCGTTTGGAATAGTGGTAGTGAACGCTGCGTTTGGTCCAAGGGTTGCGGGTTCGATCCCCGCACAGTACAAACATTTGTGTGCATGAACATGTCTGTTTGTATTGGTCTGGGTGTTTTCTATGAATTATAAGTATGTATTTACAAAATAAAAGTATCAAACAAACAAACAAAATCTTTTTTTTTTACATTATAGCGAACAAACGAGCAGACGGCACACCTGATGGAAAGTGATCACCGCCGCCCATGGACATCTGCAACACCTAAGGTATCACATATGCGTTGCAATCACATGGTACAATATTTTAGTGAATAGGTCCATTTCGCGTTTTATAATTTATAATTTATGCTACGCCCAAAAGGGTATTATGATGTACCGAAATTGTTTTATAAGATCTTGTATAACATTCATGAAGGCAATAAATACTTTGACTTTGACTTTTATCAGGCGGTCACTGCACTAAGCAAACTAGCCAAACGCGTATCATCCTAGACCTCATCGTCGACGTCTAGGAAGACGCTTAGCTAAGTCACGGAAGAAAGAGAGAGCGTCGGAACCCCACGGGCCCAGTGATTCAACACCGAACGCTACAAAGTGGTAGGCACCAGATAGATGCCTATACTTTGCAGCTTTCAGTCTCTCTGCAGCGTCAGCCCCAGCTCCGGCACTTCTCGTAGTCCCGGAAAGATGAGACGGTGCCAGAGTGTCGACGCAGGTAGCATCCCACACTAGAGCATTTAGGTGACGGTTAGGGCACACTAGCGATGCCAAACGATTTTAATTTATAGCCACGAAGCCGGATCTATTTTAAACAATTTCGGGGTTACAATCTTATCATCTTCGCACGAACGTTTGTCCAGGGTGGAGATCGAACCCACGACCTTTGGCGTAAGAGGCAAATTAGGCTTTATCAAAATACTTGCTTTAATAAATCATTAAGAAACCTTTAAGTTCTAGTCCTAAGTTAGGTCCTTATTTTCACAGATTATTACAGAAAAGTTTTGGATAGGTTATCTGATATAAAGGATCAAGCACTGCCTCGGTGGCTTAGTGGTTAGTGGGTCGCACTATAAAGCGACGGCTGCGCAAGAGGTCCTGGGTTCGATCTCCGGGTCGGGCCAAAAATGTTTACCTAAGTTTTTGGTAAGAAATTCTTAGTGTCAGCCCGGAGTTTAGAAGTTGGCGGTCTTGTACCCCCTGCCTCGGAAAGCACGTTAAACTGTTGGTCCTGCGCCCAATCCCTCTCCGGTCGTGTCACGCTGGTGATCCATCGAAATATGAGGGTAAGAGAATAGAGAGTGCACTTGTGTTTGCGCACACACTTGAGCACTATATGCGTACGTAGCTGATCGTTGAGATTGGGCGCCGTGGATGATATTATATTTTAAAACTGCAGGCACTTGATGTTTGTCTTTAAGTTACTCTATGGTCTTTCCTACAGTCGAAGTGTTTGATCCTGGAGTTTGGGTTGCTGTCTACAACTTGAAGAAATTATTTTCATTACGAATCGCTATTTACATCACATATCTATATATTTATAAAGAGGTTAATAATCTGCAGTCTGCACTGCAGCAACGCTTATGAGTAATCCGAAAACACGAACCACTAGCGTGATGTAAACGACACCTAGCGCCATCTATTGGTGCAAAATAGAACTAATATCTTGAAAAAGACGTAAGGGACGGCCAGTAGTATTTTATAATTTACATAGATACAAAAATAATTATCATCATAATTTTCATTGTCATTTTTTTACACACTTTTTTCTTCATTACATATCATAACACCAAATAGGTACGTACATATTTATTTTCAAACACAAAGAAATAAAAGCTCATCGTATCCCTCGATAGAATCCTCTATGCGCTTTTATCGATGTCCTCTTTCAAAGAACTACGGGATTAATAAAATATGAAAGAGAGTCGGTATCTTTGAAATGAAGTCCGTTTAAAGTGGAACCGTTTTATGTCATCATTTATTAGCATACTTTGAAACTGGACGAGTTGGGAAAATAACGATATTTTTTATCGATACATCGATATGTACTTTTCCGTGTTGAGTTGCTATTATTTAAATTTATTCCGCTGTAATGGCTACACATCAATATAACAATATGTGGATAGGTCTAATCTAAGGGATAGGTATACAAAATATAATGAGTTTAAGGTTACTAGGATTGTTTTGTTGGTAAATAGATGTATTTTGTTAACCGCATTACAATTTTTACACAAAAATTGGAAAAAATTAAAAAAAATTGGGGGGGCTCAATATTTGAAACTGAACTCAATTTTTTTTTTCATTAAACTTATACGTGTGGGGTATCTATGGATAGGTCTTTAAAAATGATGTTGAGGTTTTTTACCATATTTCTTTTTTTAAACACAATACTTTGCGCAAGAGACGCTCCCAAAAAGGTAAAATGTGTCTCCCCCCCCCCTCTAACTTCTATAATAAATGAACTTTAAAACTAACACGTGCTGGATAGCGTTGCCATCCGCATACCATCCAGACAATGGCGGCGCGCACCAAGAGGTTTGGCTCCTCGTTCCTGCCCCGAGGCATCAAGAAATGGAATGCCTTCCCAGCTCATGTGTTTCCTCCTTCACACAATCCGGGGTCTTTTAGGCGGGGCGTGAAACGGCATCTCAGCAGGCCATCAGGGTGAGGATGGCTGACACAATGTCTTTTCTCCTACTTTGTTAGTTCTTTTGTGCCTGTCAACCTCATATTTGGATTTCACGGCCGCTTACCATCAGGCGGAGTGAGGTTATCCTGATTGGCCTTTCTATAAAAAAAACTTCGACTCATCATACAAAATGACCAACGTGTGTGATCGACTTTCTATGAAAAGTTGTTTTTTTTTAATGCGAATTAGGTCTCCGCCAAAATTCAAAGATATATTCTAATAATACGTCATTCAGAATGGTTGGTAGAACACGTGGTTAATGGCATGTAAATTGTCACACTCATAATGGTGTCCCATCGGAATATGAGGGCAAGCGAATAGAGAATGCACTTATGTTTGCGCACACACTTGAGCATTGTAATATATCCTACGTAAGTGGCTGATCGGTGAGATTGGTCGCCTTAGCCGAAATCGGTTGAAGGATATTATTTAAACCGCTAATTCGCTGGTAATACCGCAGAGCCTAACTAGTGTGTCACAAAAGAAAAAAATACTCGATTCGTGTGAATACAAATCTGAATCGATTTGTAATCGGGAAGCTGTTCACAAAACATGAGCTTTATTATCTACGCGATAAAGTGGATGTGTCAATCAATTTGCCACGTTCGGAGCTTTTGACTAAAAGCTCGCGTTCGTTTTGCAAATCGATTGTGTGTTACTATTGGTTTTCGATTTATTTGTTAAGAAAGTACCAAAATCTATATGCAGCTCAAATTTCAAATCTACGTGCGTATTTCTAACCCAAAATAGAGGGATGGGGTTTCAAATAAATCCAAGGACTTGAGAATAAGCAATACTATAATTAGTATCTTAACGTCGTCTGTACACCATTTACACGTCGTCGGCCATTCGTCGTCTATCTCTCTCTCGCACGTCATCTTATTTCAGCTCGGTCATCATCATCATCATTTTGTCCCATTAGCTTGGTGGTGAGTGAAAACATTTGCATTGTGAGAAAACCTGTACGTTGTTTTGCGGCGTGAGTATGGGTACCGGAGGCCCAAGCTGCGGGAAAGGGGGGTTTCACGGTTGGCAGTGCATTGTGACTCCACTGGTTTCGCGGGTGTCCATGGGCGTCGCTCATCAGGTGATCCGTATGTTCGTCTGTCACCTATCAAAAAAAAAAGTCGGAAATTGGCGAGTCTCATCAGCGGTCGTATTACACCCAAATATTCTTTAATTGTTTTAAGTTGTACAAATTATTCAAAAAGAAATAACAGATTTCATGGAATCATATTTCATATTTATAAAGTAGAAGAAATGTCTTAATTTCATATGATATTTCTAAATTTATCTTTTTTAAAAAGGCCGGCAACACATTAGCGATCTCTCTGATTTCGCGGATGTTCATGGGCGGCGTAGATCAGTTGATGGGCGTACTTTCCATCAGGTTTCAGGCTTGCTCGTTTGTCACCCACCTCTAGTATAAAATAAAATTGATGAATGTTTTGATCACCATTTTGCAGAGCGAGATAGAAATATACAATATATCAATGTGTGACGAGTTAAGTTCTTTGACAGGACTCAACTCTGACGCATAGCCATGGAATTAGTTGTAGAAAACGCGCGTTCTAAACGGAATGTTTCATTTTCGAAAAAAAAACATCTCAGTGTGCGAAAGTTTTCATCGGTGAGAACTCTATAAGGCACAAGTTCGGCCCCATATGGAATACTGCTCCCATCTCTGGGCTGGTGCACCTCAGTACCAACTTCTTCCGTTTGACCGCGTACAACGTAGGGCTGCTCGAATTGTCGGTGACTTGACTCTCTCTAGTCGACTTGATCCTCTAGCACTGCGGCGGGACATAGCTTCACTCAGCATTCTATACCGCATCTATCATGTGGAGTGCTCTGAGGAACTTTGATTTACTCCCTGCAGCTGAAATCTGACATCGAACCACTCGCAAGCGATTGTCGTTCCATCCTTATCATCTCGATGGGCGGTCTAATACTGTGCGTTTCCCGCGAAACATTCTACCACGTACCTCAGTTCTGTGGAACGGTTTGGTTGCAGGAATATTTTCGGACGGCTACGACTTAGGGACCTTCAAGAGAAGAGCGTACTCTTTTTTAAAATGGCCGTCAAGTGATCTTTCCGATTTCGCGGATATTCGAGGGCGGCGTTGATTACTTTCCATCAGGTGATTTAATTGCTTGTTTGTCCGCCTCTAGCATAAAAAAAAAACAAATCTTTACTTACGGGTGCTTTAGAGAAAGAACGTCACCTAACACGTACAACCTGTGCGGATAAATAATGGGATCAGAAATGGCGGCGCATCTATTCACTTCTCGCTCGCACACCCACGAGTGCGATTATAGACACAAATAGTGTGCGAGCGAGAAGTGAATAGATGCGCCGCCATTTCTGATCCCATTCTTTATCCGCACAGGTAGTAACTCCAATCTGCACTAAAGCTGCGCGCGGTTTTTTAATTATGTCTTTCTATGAAAAGGCTAAGTCAGTTTAGGGTGCATGTCTATGCACGTAGCACGCTTGACTCACTCACTATCAAAACAAATAGGATTTTCTATGTCTTCCAATATCATACAAAGTTAAACAAAATGTGCTTGTACACAAATGTCTGTTTGTATTGGTCTGGGTGTTTTCTATGTATTATTTATTTATTTACCAAAGGAAAGTATTATAATAATATGTATATGTTACAGTCAAAACTCATAACCGGTCAAAATCACTTTTGTCTGCTAAAATCAGACAAAACTGTTTTTAACTAAGGGCGTCGGCCAAAACCACTTTTAACTGCAAAAATATCCGGTAATAGTGTTTGTGACAGACAAAACTGTTTTTAACTAAGGGTGTCGGTCAAAACCACTTTTAACTGAAAATATATCGGGTAATAGTGTTGGTGACCGCGATGTATCGATTAAAAGTGGTTTTGTCTAAGAATGTTAGTCAAAACTACTTTGACTAAGAATATTTAATAATAATCATAGGTAATTACGAAATCGTTAATGTATTTGACACAATGTTTAGTTCTAGCTAAAGTTTTAACAAAATGTTTACATGTTAGAAAACAACGTATTATTTAAGTAAGTATTATTAATAGTAATATTAAAAATTAAACAAATTAATATTTACAAAATAGAAGAATAAATAATACGAGAAGTTACAAAAACAATGCTGTAGTACCTAAGGTACTATGGTAGATCCATGAATTTTAAAAACATTACACCTTTTGATTGTTGTATAACACTTTTTTGATGAATTTGCTGGTAATTTTCACTGACCTTTTTAACTTTTTATGAATTTTGACCGGAAACTGCGAAAATCAGTCAAAACTGTTTTTAACTAAGAGTTTCCGTCAAAACCAGTTTTGTCTGATTTTAGCAGTCAAAAGTGATTATTACCGGTTATGAGATTTGACTGTAACATATATAAGTATTTGTGATTCCGCTGTTCGTTCTGATATCGGTAACACAGGTGCTTGAGCTACATAGAGTCAGATCAATGTATGTGGTGTTGTGAATAATGTCCTCCAAACCGATATTTCGGTCAGGGCGGCCAATCTCAGCGTCAGCCATCGACGCAGGACATATTATAGTGCAAAAGTGTTTGCGCAGACTCAAATGCACTCTCTATTCCCGTACCCCCATATTTCGATGGGACACCAGTGTGACACGACCGAAAGGGATTAGGCGCAGGACCAACGGCTTAACGTGCTTTCTGAGGCACGGGGGTATACGACCGCCAATTTCCAGACTACGGGCTGACACTGAGAATTTCTTAACAGAAAAACTCAGGTACAAACTTTGGTTCGACCCGAGACCCCAAGCACAACCGTCGCTTTAAAGTGCCCACTAACCATTGCGCCACCAAGGCAGTTGTGAAATATAAATGGTACGGGTTTTGCAATGAGCACGAATGGGAACAAAGACTCAATTACAAACACAGGGGTCTGTCTGTGGGTTCGTTAGTACGTTGGCATGAAGGTTTCGAAAAAGGCTATTAAAGCTCGGAACGTGATATTTACATTATTCATATCGTCGGTGATATTTCAATAACGGTTATTGGATTTTTTCCACACATGATAATAGTATACTCTACTTACTAGATATTTAAAATTTTTAGGTAATGTACCACTACCCACAGTTAATAATAAGAAAGAAAGAAAGAAATAAAAATGTATTTTTTAAAAAATACAAAGTAAAGGAAAAACAAAATAATAAGGGTTCAAATATGGTTATTTGAACCCTTATTATATATGCACTGCCTGGTGGCAGTGCATATATATTGTGTGTTGTGACCTGCAACATAAATGGCCCTCACTCAGCCTATGTCATGGCCCTGAAAAAGGTCGTGACGCTGATTTTCAGTAGGGCCAGCTGAGTGAGTGCCACGGACGTCAGCCTTGTGTCTCTTATTTTTCTATTAAATTAGGGAGACATCAAGCCTAAAAGACGCCGTTCTGATGATTTTGAATATATTAGCCGTAAAATGAAAAAGTTAGAACGGAAGTTACAACGTGCCTGGCATCGAAGTCAAAACAGTGATAGCTCGCGTAGCTCGACGTCTTTTGTACCTTGTAAGAAATATATACTCTTTAATATATGTGTAGAAATGTGTTAATGTAATTGTGAAAAAAAATAATAATGAACAAAATAAAATTATTTAATATAAATGTGTAATCATTACGGCCAAGTAAAAAACCGGCTTCGTCTAGCACTCACGCAAATATAATAATATCCTACAAGCTAAATAAATCGCTACAAGCGTTAAGACCGCCTTATTGTACTGTCTGTTGATATTGTATCATGCTTGTATTTTATTTTTGTGCAATAAAGAATATCTATCTATCTATCTATCCTATCCTTAATAATAATATCCATCAACCGATTACGGCTAAGGCGGCTAATCTCATATCTATCAGCCAGTTTAGTGCTCAAGTGTATGCGCAAACACAATTACACTCTCTATTCTCTTGCCCTCATAGGAATATGAGGTCACACTGGTGTCCCATCTTCCGATTATTGTTTTTAATTAATAATATACAATATTAATAATTATTCTCTAATCGATTACGGCTACGGCAGCCATTCTCAACTGTGTGCGCAAACACAAGTACACTCTCTATTCCCTTACCCTCATATTCCGGTGGGACACCAGCGAGACACGACTGAAAAGGGATAGGGCGCATGACTAACGGCTTGCTTTCTGAGGTACGGGGGTACAAGACCGCCAACTTCCAGACTCCGGGCTGATACTGAGGATTTCTTAACAGAAAAACTCAGGTACAAATTTCGGCCCGACACGGGGATCGAACCAGGGACCCCAAGCGCAGCCGTCGCTTATAAGTGCGACCCAGTACCCATTGCGCCATCGAGGCAGTCACCCACCCACCATAACAAAATGTGCGGATAAAGAATGGGATCAGAAATGCCGGCGCAGCTATTCACTTCCCGCTCGCACACTATTTGCGTCTGTATGCGTCTATACGCAAATAGTGTGCAAGCGAGAAGTGAATAGATGCGCCGCTATTTCTGATCGCATTCTTTATCCGCACAGGTTGTACCTACCAATAAATTAACCATTTTACAATATCAGCGTTATTTAACGTGACAAATTGTAATTACATCCTGTGCGGATAAAGAATGGGATCAGAAATGGCGGCGCATCTATTAACTTGTCTAAGGAATACATAGTAATAAAAATAAGTAGAAAGTGTAGGTATAATACAATAAAATTCAATAAAAGCATAGTGCATACTTTAAGCAATGTATGTATATAATAATATACATATGTAGAGCGCGTGAAGGGTTACCGCAACGCGCATAGGGTTAGGCGTGACGTCCGATCTCTCTGTCTCGCTCCCGCTCTCCCGTTCTGGCTAGCATCGTACGATGCGCGCACCCGCAGGAGCACGGTTCCCAAATTAGGGGTATTCCCCCTAGATTTAGGGGGTAAATGCGACCTAGTGACTCATAGCGACATCTAGTACGGGCGGTGTACTGGCGCCACTGGCGTTCATGTACTGTCTGTGCTGTGCTTAAGTAAGGCGAAAAACGGATTCGGAATGTTTTTTTTTCTGGCCCTACACGGTTTGTGTATTGGCCACAATTCGGAACGTCGGCCTATACAAACATATCACAGTACTTTATTTCTAAATAATTGTGAAATTATATTTAATTCATGTTTATTTAAGGCGGGAAACAAAATAATTAAGGTCATTTTAGGAGTGTTTCTTACCGACTTTAGGGATAAATATTTTTGAGAGTTGGTAACACTGCGCAGGAGCCCCGCCAGTCTCAGCCACGGCTTCCCGACGCACGGATGCACTTGGATACACGCTCGCCCGCTGAGATTTTGTCGGATACCTAACTATTACAACTTTGAAATAAAGCTGTGTAAAAATATAACGCCTTTCGCATTATACATATAATAAATTGACATTGGCTGACTACGCGGTCCCGCCTACAGCGTCTGAAAGCGCCGCGATGCGAACTCGATTTGACACTATGGACACTGCGCACGAGCCGCGAGACAAGCGGAATTCATCCGTGACGTCATATTACCACGTACAACCAGCATGGAATTTCTTTTCGATCAAATGTTGTTCAGAATGGTTGGTAGAACACGTGGTTATAGGTGTGTAAATAAATAAATATTAAATAAATATTTCACAACATCACATACATTGATCTGACTCCGAGATAGGTAGCTCAAGCACCTGTGTTACGGATATCAGAATCAACAGTGGGATTACAAATATATACATATAATACTTTTCTTTTGTAAATACATACTTATAATACATAGCAAACACCCAGACCAATACAAACAAACATGTTCATGCACACAAATGTTTGTACTGTGCGGGGATCGAACCCGCAACCCTTGTATCAGAGGCAGCGTTCACTACCACTGTTCCAATCGGGTCGTCGGGTAAATGTTCACAGATACAGTATGTCTTATCAACCACAGCTATCACAAATAGTGGCGCTAGTGGACCGAACGAGCAGCCTTAATTGAGAGTAGTAATCAAGTTAATAGACTGAATTTTCCATATCTATAACAAAACTATTTCGGCATCGATCAATACAAAAACTTAGGTACCTTGAATTACAAACTAGGGCATTTCAAATTAATGACAAGTTGTAAAGACAACAAATAGCTTTATTACACATAGTGGTTCGCCCTCACTTCGTTTCGGGACACTAGCTCCATCAATAGATGGCGCTAGGTGTCGATTACATCTCGCAAGCGTTTCGTGTTTTCGGATTACCTATAACGTGACGGGTACACTAGCGTCGCCAAATGATTCAAATTGTTAATACAGCTGTACCACGTTTATAAGTTACATGGGCAAAATTCGTGTACGCCAAAGACCAAGTTAAATCCGATTGATTACGATTGCAAAAGCAGTTGAAATAGAGACTTTATTGCGTTAAAAATAAATAAAATCATTCAACCGATTACGGCTACGGTGGCCAATCTCAACGATCAGCCACGTACGCAGGATATATTATAGTGCTCAAGTGTGTGCGCAAACACAAGTGCACTCTCTATTCCCTTTTCCTCATATTCCGATGGGACACTACTGTGACACGACTTGAGAGGGATTGGGCGCAGGACCAACGGCTTAGCGTGCTTTCCGAGGCACGGGGGTACAGTCAGCATCAAAAGTAGCTTAACACTTTAGTACCATGTCGAAGTAAGATTTTTTAAGAGCCCCTTGGAAACTGCCTATTATAGGCAGAACAGTTACTTTGACATGGTACTAAAGTGTAAAGCTACTTTTGATGCTGACTGTACAAGACCGCCAACTTCCAGACTCCGGGCTGCCACTAAGAATTTCTTAACGAAAACTTAGGTACAAATTTTTGGGCCGACCCGGGGATCGAACCCGGGACCTCTTGCGCAGCCGTCACCTTAAAGTGCGACACACTAACCACTGCGCCACCGAGGCAGTCACATTAAGATTATTGCGTTACATTAAGATTGAATACAATAAATCCAGAGAGGAATGCTATCTCTCTCTTAACCGCACTCGCACCGAACATGGCGCTTACGCATCTACCAATAAGAAATTGTAATTTTTGGCGCGCGTAAATGGAGCGTTGTGATTGGTTAACATTTTGCCGCAGTTTTCTAAATAAGACTTCTGCGCAGATAAATTAATATAACTTATAAAATTGGTAAAACTGTAAGTAATCTGGATATCTTTATTACAATTTCGAAGTTTCTGCCTCTCAGAAAGCACAGAATCAGAATCAGAATACTTTATTTGCATAATTTCAGGTACATAATGTGATGTTACAATGTTATTTAGTATCACTGAAGTTTGCTTAAGTTAAGAAGCGTGCAAATATTTAAAAACGGTATACATTAAAATAACAATTCAATGTCACTTAAAAATAACAATGATATAAAAACTATGTCAGTAATAAATAATTAATATCTACTCTATTGCCTAATAATAATTCATTTAAATAATGGGATTGATAAATTAATGTCACTTATTTTTTTAAATCTAAATCAAAATATTCATTCAGCGAGTAAAAAGACCTTTCCACAAGCCACATATGTAGTTTGCTATAGAAGTGAGCTCCACTCAGACCTCTCAGTTCATCAGGTAACGAATTAAAGACTCTGATGGCCATATGAAATAAGCTTTTTTGAGCCATGGTTAATCTGCGACTTGCACTTACACTACTAATTTAATACAACGTAACTTTTTGATCGGTTTTTGCACTCGGGAAATGGTTTCACGCCTTAAGTGACCGATTTTGGCGTTAATCCATTTTTCAAGTGCAAAACTAGACCAATAAGTAGTTTACAATCATTAAAAGGTTGGCAGCACACTTGTGACTTCACTGGCATCACAGGTGTCCAATTAAAAAATTGCTTCGACTCAGCTGCAGTCGAGCTAAACGTATTTTTTTTGTAATAACAGCCTCTCAGCAAGCACATAACCTATTTTATTTTTTGTGATAGGTGGTAGACGAGCAGACGGCACACCTAATGGTAAGCAATTGCCGCCGCCCATGGTCACCCGCGACAACAGTGGAGTCACACTATCACTGGATAAGTTTAAGTCTCATATTAAAACCTGCCTAATGAAGAAAGGTTACTATAGTGTACAAGACTATTTAAATGATAAGGATTCTTGGTCAAGTTAATTGATTAATATTTTGAGTTGTTATTCATAGTAGTCTATTAACTTTCATAATTATATTTTTTTTTCTCGATTGAAACTCTGTAACATCATCAATATTTGAAAAGAGTAACTACTGAGTTTCTTGCTGGTGTCTTCTCAGTAGAAATCGACATTCCGAACCAGCGGTAGATAGTATGTACCTATTTTGACATTCATAAGTGTTCTGTGTGGACCTAAATTGAATAAAGAATTTTTTATCTTATCTTTATCTTTATCACAAGCGCGCTGCCAACTTTTCGACCGAATAGGGCCTTCACTCACGCAGCGAAATACAGCACAGTGCTACTGCACGGTTAAAAATTACTGCAAGCATTCAAGCATAAATGCTCAATGTTACAATTAAATACTCAGATCTTGATAGATCAAAAGACAAGTAAGAGCCAAAAGGTGCTGATTGTACCTTTACTTTGTTAATTGAACCGAATTCGTTGGTCAAAGACTTGCTCACTTCACGAAGCAATTTAAGTAGAACTTAAATTAGTTTATCAGACAAGTTAAAGTGTTCTGAACAATTCCACTCAGGTGAATTACTAGTTTACCAAACTTTAGGTACAAACACATTAGTATATCCTACTACACTTAGACAAAAGGCCGAGAACACATTTGATTGAGGGAGGCCCGTGCCCCAGCAGTGGGGACTTAAATGGGCTGACGATGATGATGATGATGATTTGTGCTAATGCCGTTGATGGTTCCATCAACGGCTTTAACACTAACACACTATTTGATCTACTCCCTGCATCTAAATTCTTACATCGAAACACACGCAAGAGATTGTCATTCCATCCCTATCATCTCGATGGATGGCGGTCTAATACTGTACGTTTCTCGCAGAACTTTCTACCACGTACCTCAGTTCTGTGGAACGGTTTGGTTGCGGTAGTATTTCCGACGGCTACGACTTTGGGACCTTCAAGAGAAGAGCGTACTGTTTTTTAAAATGGCTGGCAATACATTAGCGATCTCTTTAATTTCGCGAATCTGCATGGGCGGCGTTGATTACTTTCCATCAGGAGGGAACTTGATCTGACACTGACTGTACATGCAACATAGTAATAAGTATTGGGCGCCGACTTCGCTAACTGAAAATTACCAAGTGTTAAAATTATTATTTTACACTTTTTAGCTCGTGGTTTAAGCGGTTATATTTCCTAGATTTTTTTCTCGATTGATGATCAAACCTTACAAGTTTGACATTAAAGTGAGAATCGATTGAAGTTTGACATATTAGTATACATGGTAGAGTCACGAGCTTTGATTTGGGACCCACCCAAGGTCGAATGTCGTGTAGCAAACTTTCGCTATCAAGAGCTTTTATTTTACCGTGTCAAAGTCCTAATATTTACCATTGACAACTTTACTTTTCTTTGGGCAACCGTGCAAAAACGTCAACTTGAGCGACGGCATACGATCATTACCGATGTTTTCTGAGTAATTGGCAGTCATAGGTAATCACTTTTACTATTTATGAAAACTTAACACTACTTTCTTGACTGACACTGACACGAGTGACACAACATTTATGTTCATAATTAGAAAACCGTAATGATAGTTTTTTGCAAAGAGGTTATCGTTTCTAGGGTAGATAAGATAAGACATTTAATGTCTTATATTGACATTCAACATTATTGCACTAAAGTTTCGACCTTATGGCATAATGATGTTCTAACGACATTTGGGTCCCAAATTAAAGCTCGTGACTGTACGACTCTAAGAACAAGTCAAGTCATAGTTAATATTAATAACTATATTGCATATATTCAACATTCAAACTATACTAGTTTACCTGTAGTTGAATCGATGTGGTTGATCGTACCTAAAAAGAAAAGTAAATTTAATTAACAAAATGGTCACTCTATGTGAGAATAGGCCGACTCAGCTGGAGTGATACCATGGCCTCACGGAAAACCAACTTGAAGCAGCACTGAGCTGTGTTTCGCTGCACGAGTGAGGGTACCACAGGCCCAATCCAGGGGAAAGTGGGTTTAATGGTTTGCAGCGCACTTGTGACTCCACTGGGTGTTGCGGGTGACCGCATCAGGTGACCCATCTGCTCGTGTGCCATATATCACATAAATAACAACTTCGATAGAAACAAGTAGTTTGTAGAAGTTACGACATTGCAATATTTAAAAAAGTAAAGTATCAGCCTATAAACTGACCCACTGCATGGCAAAGGCCTCTATCATAGAAATCAAGTCATTGCTACTATGATAGGATAGGCATAATCACCACGCTTGCCTAACAACGTCTTTATTCATAAACGTTCAATAAACATTTGTTAGCTAAAACGGTGTTATAGAACAGTTTTGACGTTTGAAACAATAAATGACATACAACATTTTCGAAAAAAGAATGTAAACTGCTTTATTACACCGTTTTAGCTAACAAAGGTTTAACAAACCTTTAAGTTCTAGTATTCCTAAGTTAGGTGCAAATCTTCACAGATTAGGTATTACTGAGAAGTTATAGGTAGGTTATCAGATAAATTTTTATACAGGAGATGATACGTTTTTACACAGGATGTATTAAGTTTGCCGCTACCAAAGTGTGGAATGACCTACCACCACCAAAACAATCCAGGTCATGCATCCTTTAAGGTTAAAACGGCAAGTAAATTGCATTTTCTTGAGACACAGAGGCGAAACAATTTGAAACCTTTAAGATTCAACACACGAAGCCTCCTCGCATTCCTCTCAGACGCGCTGTAAGGACTAGTCTGAAAACCATTTAGCCGAGCAAATGCTGAAACTAGTGCCTGAATACGTACTAGTAAAAATTGTACTACAGCCATACTTATTTTATAGTTTTGTTTATATCATAATAATAATAATATTTTAAACAATGTTTCGGAAAAGAAAAATTCGCAACAAAAATAATAATAATAAATATTTCACAACATCACATACATTGATCTGACTCCGAGATAGGTTGCTCAAGCACCTGTGTTACGGATATCAGAATCAACAGTGGGATTACAAATATATACGTATAATACTTTAGTAAATACATACTTATAATACATAGGGAACGCCCAGACCAATACAAACAGACATGTTCATGCACACAAATGTTTGTACTGTGCGGGGATCGAACCCACAACCCTTGGACCAAAGATCTTTTTACTTTACAATAAGTGTAAACATAAAGGATAATGTACCGAGTTAACTTAGATTTACGGTCCCTTAACTTAGGTACCGGATGTTTTGTATGGCTTCGAAATTGATCTATGGACACTTTTATGGGTTTGGGTGAAAATGCGTTTTAAGATAATATCCGATTTTGTAGCTGTAAGAAAAAAAAAACCCTTGTACTTAGTTAATTTATCCTCCTAATGTTTCTGCATTGAATGCAATTTGGTACGTTTTTTAAAAACGGTATTTAAAGTAAGAAAAAATAAATTGACGTGGAAAACATATTTTTCCAAATGTCCTACCTATAACGTGTCGATACAGCCAGAGACTCACACTACACAGCTGTACGTGTCCCGCCTACACTGGTCTACGAAGGTCGAGGGAGTTGTAGATTACGTGCGAAAGAAGTAAAACTGGACGCTGAGGGTCGAACGGTTGGAGTCTCGCCACAAAGTGGACTTCAGCTCATTTGTGGGGAGAGTGCCGACCCGACCCGACCTTTGTTAGGGAGGACTTCTGGCCGCAGGGAGTCGTCTCTCGGAAGTTTCGAGGAGAGCTACCAGCTGACTCTACACGCTGCACGTAAAATTTATGAAAAGTGTTTTTTTTTTATGTATGTAAGGTATCTTTTATATGGGCCAATAAATTAATTTTTAATATATCTTGTTGCCTGAAATAAATGAATTATTATTATTTGATAAGATATTATAATTTTTTTATATTCTTTTACTCGTGAGATTGATTGTTAATGTTATTAATGTCATATGCACAAGAGCAGTGTTGTAGAGCAATTGAAGCTCAGTGGATAAGAACGCGCCCACCATACGGGGTCGAGGTTCGAACCCAAGCATGCACCTCTGGATTTTCAACCGACTTCAAAAAAGGAGGAGGTTCTCAGTTCGACCGGTATGTTTTTTTTCTATGTTTATTACGCGTTAACTCCGCCAATTTATGAACCGATTTGAACAAATCTTTTTTCGGCGTATAGGTAATACTTCAAGGGTGGTCCCATTTAAATTTAATATTAAAAAAACAACCCCCAAGGGTGGAAAATTGGGGATGAACTTTTTTATACGCAATATCTCCGCCGATCATGAACCAATTTGAACGATTATTTTTTTGTTGTATAGGTATTATTTTAATTTTTAGTTTTTTTATGTGTTCACAAATTTGAAGTCGGTTTTTTTTTTAAGTTATTCAAATATATGTGCACATTTCTACCATTAGCTCAACGGCGAGGGAAAACATTGCGAGGAAACTTGGATAGTTTCTCAAAATTGTAGACACATACAATATACACCGACAATGATTTTGAATATGTTTCCGTGATTCAGTTGCTATGGTTCCTTTGTCAAAGGTAGCAAAGGTCAGACGGCAGTCATCATCATCAGTGTCAGCCCATTTAAGTCCCCACTGCTGGGGCACGGTCCTCCCTCAATCACATGAGGGGTAATTGCCATACTCACCACGCTTGGCAGACGGGTTGGCGAGGGTTTTGATATAAATGCAGTTTTCCTTCTCTGGGTGCTGATGATCATGCTAGCAGCTTTACCTTAGTCGCCTTTTACGATACCTCGGTAAGAGTCGGTTCATTGTAATTACCAGATTTTCCGAATCCTGGATCATGGTCCAAACTTACCCAGGCTCCAAAGCGACAGCTTTGGACGCAACTGTGAATTATACGCTAAGTAGAAGAGGAGGCATGAGATAGGTGGCAGACGAGCAAGCGGATCGCCTGATAAGCTGCCGCCACCCATAGACACCCGCGACACCAGTGGAGTCACTAACGCATTGCCAATCTTTAAACCCCCTTTCCCCCGGATCCGGCCTCCGGTACCCTCACTCACGCAGCGAAACACAGTACAGTGCTGCTTCACGCCGGGTTTCTGTGAGGCCATGGTATCACTCCTGTCGTGCTGGCCCATTCATGCCGAAGCGTGGCTCTCCCACAGATAAGTAGTAATTTATGTTAATTTTTTTATGTGATAGGTGGTAGACGAGCAGACCGATCACCTGATGGTAAGAAACTGCTATCGCTCTTAGACATCCGCGATACCAGTGGAGTCACAAGTGCGCTGCCAGCCTTAAACCCCGTTCCCCCGGATCGGGCCTCCGGTACCTCACGCAGCGAAACGCAGTACAGTGCTGTCTCACGCCGGTTTTCTGTGAAGCCATGAGATCACTTCGGTCGCGCTGGCTCATTCATGCCGAAGCGTAGCTCTCCCAGGGTCAGGTAGGTTTTTTTGTTTATTGTACTTGGTTGCTCCTTCTGTTTCCCTGAATATTATTTATTAATGAAAAACTTGGCTTCATGACAATGTATTTTTGACAATGCTTATAACATTTGTGGCAACGATATTTTCACATCCATTTGAAAGACATTTTTCGTAACCTGTAGCTTCTGCCGTATGCCAAGTTAGCTTGGCATTATAATATATAACTTTCTATGGCATGATGCCAGACCCTTGTCATGTTTTATGACAAATAAATATCACGACGGAGACCTGTAGCGCAGTAAAAGAGGGATACTACATAGTATTATACTACCAACAACATTAACAGCTGACATACACGCACACATTGACAGCGCGGGTGCACGAGCACTCGAGCACTCTGGCGCCCGCAGTATGCGACGCGGCGCGGTGTTATAGGCCACATGTAGAACAGTACAGTAACAGCCTACATAGGTCGCTTGGCGCACGCACACATAGACAGCGCGGGTGCACGCGCACTTGGGCACTCTGGCGCCCGCAGTATGCGACGCGACGCCGTGTTATACGCCACATGTAGAACAGTACAGTAACAGCCTCTATAGGTCGCTTGGCGCACGCACACATTGACAGCGCGGGTGCACGCGCACTCGAGCTCTCTGGCGCCCGCAGTATGCGACGCGGCGCGGTGTTATACGCCACATGTAGAACAGTACAGTAACAGCATACATAGGTCGCTTGGCGCACGCTCACATTGACAGCGCGGGTGCACGTGCACTCGGGCACTCTGGCGCCCGCAGTATGCGACGCAGCGCGGTGTTATAGGCCACATGTAGAACAGTACAGTAACAGCCTACATAGGTCGCTTGGCGCACGCACACATTGACAGCGCGGGTGCACGCGCACTCGAGCACTCTGGCGCCCGCAGTATGCGACGCGGCGCGGTGTTATAGGCACCAGTAAAACAGTACAGTAACAGCCTACATAGGTCGCTAGGCGCACGCACACATTGACAGCGCGGGTGCACGTGCACTCGCAGTATTTTATAGAATAGTCGCATTCAACGTACAAATAGCTAATTAAATCTTGTCAAGCTCGAGACATCACGTTATACGTGAGTTACAGTCTCTAGTTCTATTAAACAAGACTAAACTAGTGTTGCCAGTCGATATTTACTTAACTATCGATAGTCTATCGATTGTTGACGTTAAATTATTGCTTATTATTATCTATAGTCTTTTAATAGTATCGATTGTTCAGAATAGGCAATTATAACTATAATGTATCAATACGGGGATAAACACGATATTTATTATGTGAAACAACATTGTGTACACACATATTTGGCTCGACGTTTCGGCTACGTTACAGCAGCCGTGGTCACGAGCGGACTAAATATGTGAGTACACAATGTTGTTTCACATAATAAATATCGTGTTAATCCCCGTATTGATACATTATAGTTATAATGCAACGCGAAAATCTAAAAGACTATAGGCAATTATGTTCATATGTATAAACGTTACGTTGGACGGGGATTTCACAGGGGAAACGAGTAATGCATCGGTTGGAGGATATTATTCTTATGGGGAGTCGAAGACGAAGGCCGAAGTTTTCAGACGGGCTACAAATAACAATAATTATTATTGTCACTTGTGGGAAAAATATTACATAGGCTGTTAGCAAAACCTTGGTAATACTTTCTTTAACGTATTGTTGCTCACTTTAAAAAAAAAATCTCCTATTCGCCACAATCAATATAAATCACTTGGCGACGATAGTATCGTCGCGGTCGCCTTAAGGGTGACGAGTAGGGCACACTAGTGACGCCAATTGATTTAAATTGTTAGCAACTAAACCGGATATCTTTTTAACAATTTCGAAGCTGCTGTCTCTCGAAAAATACTTATACTATTTATTTAATACTCATACTTAACTTTTGGGTCTGCTTTTTTACTCAAAATTTTGAACTACCGTCAAAAACGGCCACTTATGGCGTTTATTCAAATTTCAAGTGCAAAAACAGATCAAAAAGTAGTCATCATCATCATCATTTCAGCCAATAGACGTCCACTGCTGGACATAGGCCTCCCCCAATGTTCTCCACACAGATTGGTCCTGCAACGCCCGCATCCAATGGATTCCCGCGATCTTCACCAGATCGTCGGTCCACCTTGTGGGGAGCCTGCCACGGCTGCGACTTCCTGTACGTGGACTCCACTCGAGGACCTTTCCGCTCCAACGGCCGTCTGTTCTCCTCGCTATGTGCCCTGCCGATTGCCACTTGAGGCAAAAAGTAATGTACAATTATTAAATAAATAGTATAAATGTTTGTTTAGGGACTCCGGCTCCAAAATTGTTTAAAATAGATCCGGTTTAGTAGCTAACAATTGAAATCGATTGGTGTCGCTAGTTACGGCTACCTGTCGCGTTAATTTTTTTTTTATGCTAGAGGCGACAAACGAGCAAGCGAGTCACCTGATGGAAAGCAATCATCGCCGCCCATTAACATCCGCGAAATCAGAGAGACCGCTAATGCGTTGCCGGCCTTTTTAAAAAGGAGTACACTCTTCTCTTGAAGGTCCCTAAGTCGTAGCCGTCGGGAAATACTCCCATAGGTAAACTGTTCCACAAAACTGAGGTACGTGGTAGAAATTTCCGCGAAAAACGCACAGTATTCCATCCATCGAGATGATGAGAATGGAATGACAATCGCTTGCGTGTGGTTCGATGTAAGAGAGAGTAGCTTTCGAATGATCGTATTGCCCGGTTCTAAACAATAAATATTATCGATAGGTATGGTTAAACTATAATAGGTCTACACTAGACTAAACTTCGCGAGTGCAGCAACATCTAACTTTGATAAAGTAGTCACAAAGCATCGTGGTTTACGGGTAACATCTCGTCATGTTTGTCTGAATTACATTAAATAATAATATCCTCCAACCGATTACGGCTACGGCGGCCAATCTCAACGATCAGCCACGTACGCAGGATATATTATAGTGCTCAAGTGTGTGCGCAAACACAAGTGCACTCTGTATTCCTTCACCCTAATATTCCGATGGGACACTACTGTGACACGACCGGAGAAGGGTCGGGAGCAGGACCAACAGCTTAACGTGTTTTCCGAGGCACGGGGGTACAAGACCGTACTTCCAGACTCCAGACTGCCGCTAAGAATTTCTTACCGAAAACTTAGGTACAAATATTTTTGGCCCGACCCGGGGATCGAACCCGGGACCTCATGCGCAGCCGTCGCTTTAAAGTGCGACCCACTAACCACTGCGTCACCGAGGCAGTCGATAATTACATTATTACATATACAAACGCCCTGTTGGTCAAGTGGTTTAAGTACCGGGCCGTGATGAAGGCGGGCCACTAGTTTAGTATATTTTAAGTGACAGGTGGACCCACAACACCAGCGGAGTCACAAATGCGAGCCAACCTTTAGGTTCTTCACTGATCGGTACATAATACCCTCCCTCACTCCATGAAATACAGCGCAGGCGCTTATTCACTCTGGTTTTCAGTGAATGGGATCAATGGTCAAGTCGGCCCATGGCTCTTACGCCATTAACCCTGTTGGTCTAGAGTACCGTCATCTCGGGGTTCTGGTTTCGGTTCCCGGGTTAAGGCAAAAAGTATTTTTCGAATATCTCGAACATTGCTCGGGTTTGTGATCACCAATCCGCATTAGGCAAGCGTGGTGATTAAGCCTAATCCCATCATAGTAGCGATGACTTGATTTTTATGATGGCCTTTGCCCTGCGTAGGACAGTATATATGCTGATACTTTACTTCACTTTTACCAGGAAAGTCTATGGTCCTGTGCTCTCTGTCCTGTTCTTTTCCCGGTTATGGTTACTCTTTCTATACTATCCGGTAGCATCGGCACTATATTCCTACGTTTCCTACCTTCAGGGCTACCCTTCTCAATTTTTATGACACCCAACCCTTGTAGTTTAAGACGTGATTCAAAAGGGTATGTTCATTGGTTACGGTTTTAGTGATGTCGAAATTTTTTTTTATCGTTAGAATAGTTACTTACGGAATTTCACCATTTTTTTTTTACATTATAGCGGACAAACGAGCAGACGGCACACCTGATGGAAAGTGATCACCGCCGCCCATGGACATCTGCAACACCTGAGGTATCACATATTCGTTGCCGGCTCTTAAGAAAGGAGTACACCCTTTTCTTGAAGGTCACCAGGTCGTATCTGTTCGGAAACACCACGGATGACAGCTGGTTCCACAGTTTTACTGTGCGTGGTAGGAAATGACGTGAGAAACGCACTGTAGTCGATATAAATCCATCCAGGTGATGTGGATGGTATTTCATGCAACTTACTTTTTGGTTTCGCGCCGAAGCGCGTAGTAAAACACTGCGAAGGATGGTAGACCGATTTTCAGCCAGTAACAACTTACCCGCAAAAACTTCAGTTACTCCGGGATTTCATAGTTGATATCGAAAGTCGATGTAACTATTGTCTAGATATTGACAACAATGCATCGACGGGTCGCTACATTTACGGTACTCCATGTTAAAAGACATGCGATCAATCGGTCGTTTTATCATTGTCATGAAATCGAAAGTCGTGGTGGGTAAGGGAACTTCTTTGGGTGTATCAACAATAATTATTTTCTTACTAAATTTTGAATCAAACAATTGCTGTCCTTCTGTCCGTCTGTCCGTCTGTTCATCTGTCCGTCCGTCCGTATGTCACAGCCGCTTTTCTCCGAAACTATAAGAACTATATACTATTGAAATTTGGTATCGCATTATGATTTTTACACAAAAATTGGGAAAAATAAAATATTGGGGGGTCTCCATACTTGAAACTGAAACTCAAAATTGTTTTTTTCATCAAACCTATACGTGTGGAGTGTTGCTTCGGCGCGGTCGCATGCCAGGGCCGGTCCGTCATTTACTACCCGTCATTGCCCAGAAAAAACCGTGCTCCGCGGTAACCGTGTCTGCCTAATACCAACCGAAGTTGGAATCAGAACAGAACTGATTACCAGCAAGGTCACTCGAGGAGGTAGATGCACCTGAGTCCCCTTTTAGCTGGCTACTGTTCATATATCTAAACCAACCAATATTTTTGTGGCGGTACTCTACAAAACCAAACATATTGGTTAGGTTAGGTTAGAACAGTAGCCAGCAAAATAGTCCAAAAATTCTGGGACGAGTTTTAATAGGGCGAGTTTGCCCCTAATCCATTTAGGCAGCGGGACATGTTGCTTCGTTTTTATTTTACACACTTGTGGATTATTATTTTAAGATAAGATAATTGTTTATTAGGCATCTTAAATTTTCTTCCTGTTATGTACTAATATTGATTTTTTATTTATTATTATTATTATTTTTCCTAGTTTTGTCCTTCTTCTTTCTTCCTATTGTATGTTATGTATGTGTGCACGTACGTCAACCAAGGCTCTGCCTGAAACCAGCTGGGCCTTGTTGGCTACAGAATTTGTCATACTTGTATTTATGTCACTCATGTTTGATTTGTGTTCTGTGGCCAATAAAGAACTCTTTATCTTTATCTTTACTCTTTACATACCTACAAACATCCTGTGGTAGGTATTATTGTTACAAATATTTTACCACCAGGTAATATGAAACTATGTATTTATTTATGACGGTTAATGAAATATTCAAATTCAAATTCAAATAATTCTTTATTTGCATAGGCTTGTACACAGCACTTACAAATCGTCATACATTTGAATGACTTAAAACTATTTATAAGTACTTATGTATAATTTACATGTTAATACATATATATGTTGATACATAAAATATACTAAAGAAATAAATAAACATAATGCGATTCTACCACCGGCTCGGAAAGGTGTTTCTGGTCGAGAAGATCCGGCAATAAACTCGCCAGTTACTCTTTTTAATCGCCAACTTTTTTACAATGGTTTATTATCTTCATACCAAGTCATACAGTCTAATGCAACACAAAATAGAATGAAGCAAATTAAAAGCTAAATATGAGGTAAACCGAAGCGGACCAGTCCCCAAAGGTGGCACCTGTTCACAAGTATGACGTATGTGTCAGCCATCATTTCACTCAACCATATTAGAGGGAATGTAATGACCCGCCACATAACGCCACCACCTCAGAGACATTTGAGTGAGCATGACTACTTAGGTTCTCCTCATAGGTCACAAAGGTAAAAGGTATTGGTAACAGACTGAAAGTACTCAAAGTAATACAGTCCCTTTTCCCTTCGTGTACCCATCCTTAGTAAAATCTTTAAGACTTGACTATCGATATCTTAGTTTTTTCACAACACTATTGGGCTCTCGGAAGTTACGGGTGTTCTGAAATAGGAAATGTTCTTTATCGAGTACTTCGGGAGTTAAATAAGAAACGACAGGGTGTTTCAATTTGGGGTATAAAATACCTAAGTAGGTATCTACACTGGTTTTGGTAGCTAAGTAGATCCTTATTTCGCAGAAATATCGCAGTCATCTGGTTAAATTAGCGATCCATTTAGACGCCTAGGCCGATGGTTCTTAGAACTGAAATCACTCGACGTTTAAAGGCTTGGCGTATCGAAAGTTAGCCCATTCGAAATGACTGATCGAAACTCAGCAAAATGAATCAAATTTATATCCGTTTTTCTCCACTGCAGCGCTAGTAATCGTCAAAACAAATATGGCGTCTGCAGCAGTAACAGCTGTGAATGTTATGATTCGATTATCTTGTTTTTTGTAGTGTAATTGAGATTTTTTTTATGACATGCCTTGCCATCACCTGATGGTAAGCAATTGCCGCCACCCATGGACACCCGCATCACCAGTGGAGTCACAAGTGCGCTGCCAACCTTTAAATCCCCTTTTCCCCCGGATCCATGTAGGTACCTAATTATGTTTCAGTTGGTCTGGTTCTCATGTCTAACTTTTTTTATTTACCGTGGGAGAGCCACACTTCAGCATGAATGGGCAGGCCCGACCGGAATGATACCACGGCCTCGCAAATAAATAACCAACGTGAATCAGCGCCTACACTATGTCTTGGTGTAGTGTACAACCCTATAGCAAGGAGACAAGGTTTCAGAAATAACAGCCTTCATTCATAATTAAACCAATTATTGAGGTGTCTAACAATGGTGCAATTACCTGGTAGATTAAACAATCACAGGGTATATGTATGTGAGAAAAAACGAAACGCTTGTGCGATTCAATTTAGCACAGCGCCATCTGTTAAGCAATGTTGAAACTAAAATGTACTTACCCTAATTTTTATTGCATTTGTTTTGCTTTTGTTGAGCTGTGCCTGTTGAACTTGTACACTCGGTCTCATGATTTAAGTGAAGATACCAGAGGCCCAATCAGAGTGGGAAACGATGGCAGCGCACTTGTGTCTCCACTCGTATTTCGAGTGTCAATAAGAGGCGGCAATCGCTTACCACGAGCAGACGGATCCGTCTGCTCGTCTGCAACTAATCACATAAAAATAACCTTTTTTATAAATGAGGTAGGAAACATTTCTTTTCTCCACTGTCCTTTGAAATTTACACCCTGATTATCTCGCCCTAAATCATTGTTAAGAATTTCCAAATTAATGAGTGCCTTGACAAGTAGGTACTAATTAGAATAACGATGCGTCATTAGCTATTTTTTGTAATTAGAAAAGAACATCGCTGGATTGTAATATCAAAGACGGTTTTGAGTTCACGTTACTTTTTTTAATTTGTATTTTGTACTTTAAAAGGACATTGGGTCTTTATATGTAGGTGCAACCTGTGCGGATAAAGAATGGGATCAGAAATGGCGGCGCATCTATTCACTTCTCGCTCGCACACTATTTGCGTCTATACTCGCACTCGTGGGGTGCGAATATAGACGCAAATAGTGTGCGAGCGAGAAGTGAATAGATGCGCCGCCAATTCTGATCCCATTCTTTATCCGCACAGGTAGTACAAAGTATAAAATGGCTAGTCTGTAATTAGAGGTAAAAATCAATGGATTGTAAGTAGTGAAGACGGTTTATAGGATTTCTTTGCTTCATCATCATCATCATCATCAGCCCATTTAAGTCCCCACTGCTGGGGCACGGGCCTCCCTCAATCACACTATAATATATCCTGCGTACGTGGTTGATCGTAGCCGTAATCGGTTGGAGGATATTAATTAATAATAAATAAATATTTCACAACATCACGTACATTCATCGTCATCATCGTCAGCCCATTTAAGTCCCCACTGCTGGGGCACGGGCCTCCCTCAATCAAATGAGGGGGAATTGCCATACTCACCACGCTTGGCAGACGGGTTGGCGAGGATTTAGATTTAAATGCAGAGTTTTCTTTCTCTGGGTGCTGATGATCATGCCAGCAGCTTTACCTTAGTCGTCTTTTACGACACCTAGGTAAGAGTGAGGGTGGCCTATTCTACTCTGCCGGGACCACACGGCCTTAGTGATGGTCTTAGTAATTGATGCTTAGTGATTTACGTAAATTTATTTTAAAATTTAAACAGCTTTTGAATTCTTCACCGGCTGCTTTAAATTTTTCAGCACACGAAAAATTGTATATTTTACTCTTTTGAAGGTTTATTGTTCTCTCTTGAAGGTTTTCAGAATTCATTAAGCTTAATGTGCTTTTTCAGCTATTTCAGGCATGTACTGAATTTTTAATAAACGAGTTATTTCTACAGTAAGTCGTTAATAAGTAATTAGGAAAGACTTCCAGGGTATAAAATATGTTTTATTCGCAGTTTATTCTGGTAGAATTTTTATGGATAAAACCGGCCAAGTGCGAGGCGGACTTGCCCATGAAGGGTTCCGTAGCAGCAAGTAAGATATATGGAAGGTAAATTGCGGTTTACGGTTTATAACGTGTTAAAAAAAATTACTTACTAGATCTAGTCCAACAAATTTCCGTTGTTAGTTGTCATGATTATGTACATCATTTATTTATTTTTTTAAGTTTTATAATTCATTTATTATAGAAGTTAGAGGGGGGGGGGGGACACAATTTACCACTTTTAGAGAGTCTCTTGCGCAAAGTATTGTGTTTAAAAAACCGGCCAAGTGCGAGTCGGGCTCGCGCACAAAGGGTTCCGTAGCAGCAAAGTCCAAAATTACAGTTAAATCAACCTATCTCAAAAACTATAAGAGATACTTTGATCAAACCAAAAATCGTTGAAAGAGTTAATTAGCATGCATCACCTCTATTTTTTTTAGAATTTTATACCCCGTAGTTATAAAAATAGAGGGGGGGGGACATACTTTTTACGACTTTGAGAGCTGATATCTCAAAAACCGTTCACTTTAAGAAAAATGTTTTTTAGAAAACTTTATATCATTTTAAAAGACCTTTCCATTGATACCCCACACGGGTATGTACATCGAAAAAAAATATTTCATCCCTCAGTTACATGTATGGGGGGCCCCACCCCCAATTCTTTTTTTTACTATTTAGTGTCATATTTTTGTAGCGGTTCATACAACACATATTCCCATCAAATTTCATCACTGTAGTACTTATAGTTTCCGAGTAAATCGGCTGTGACAGACGGACAGACGGACAGACGGACAGACGGACATGACGAAACTATAAGGGTTCCGTTTTTGCCATTTTGGCTACGGAACCCTAAAAAAGATGTTAAAAACCTCAACATCATTTTTCGAGATATCCATAGACTCGTATAGATTTGATGAAAATAGATTTTTTTGATTTTCATTTTCAAGTATGGAGACCAATTTTTTTTCCACTTTTTGTGTAAAAATCGTAATGTGGTGAACAAAATACATCTATTTAACAAGTTTCAATAGTATAGTTCTTATAGTTTCGGAGAAAAGTGACGAATCTATAAGGGTACCGTATTTTGTCATTAGGCTACGGAACCCTAAAAAGTAAGGTAAAGTATCTATCAGCCTATAAACTGTCCCACTGCAGAGCAAAGACACTAAAGCACCTGTGTTTCGCCGATTGAGTAAAGGTAATGAACGCCCATTTGAAAGAGAAAGGGGGGTTTGAAAGTTTGCAGCGCACTTGTGACTCCACCTATAATGTTGCGGGTGTCCATGGGCGGCGGCAATCGCTTACCATCAGGTGAACCCTCTGCTCGTCTGCCACATATCACACAAAAGTAACAATGAAATTTCTACCAGTTTTTTTATCTAGATACTAGGGGCCCGGCCTCACTTCTTTTCGGGACATTAGTTCCACCTTATACCAATAGATGGCGCTATGTGTTGATTACATCGCGCAAGCGTTACGTGTTTACGGATTACCTATAATCATTGCCGCTGTTTGTAGGGTTTACCTTTTTATAAAATTTATATAGATATTAAAATTAAATCAACAAGCTTACAATATAATAACTCCATGATAATAGATATTATTTTTTCGATTTTAATTTTTAGCTACTTAACCGGATCTATTTTAAACAATTTCGAGGTTACAACCTCTCGGCAAACACTTATCATCATCATCATCATCAGCCCATTTAAGTCCCCACTGCTGGGGCACTCACCACGCTTGGCAGACGGGTTGGCGAGGGTTTTGATATAAATGCAGAGTTTTCCTTCTCTGGGTGCCGATGATCATGCCAGCAGCTTTACCTTAGTCGCCTTTTACGACACCTCGGTAAGAGTGAGGGTGGCCTATTCTACTTTGCCGGGGACCACACGTCCCCGTATCCATTCCTAAGTAAATAACGCATTTAACATTATTTTAATTTCGATGTTACATTAAAATGGGATCATAAAGGGGATTTCGGCCATTAAATTTTCACCAAAACAATTAGCAGTATGTTAAATAATAACGACCAGTGTTAAGCGATACACACAGTAATTAATTAAAGTATTAAAGCCACACCTAGCAGCTACACATTGTCACGAAATAAAGGCCGTGTAGGGCAGCAAAATATTCGTCACACAAATGTAATCCAAATCTATTGTTTTACACTTCCATGCTCACTAACATTAGAATATTAAATAACACACTATAAAAAATTCATATCGTGTTCAGGCGGGAATCGAACCCACACCTTTCACAATGCGGATGTGCGGAATGTTCTACCAATTAGACCACTGAACGCGTTACTAACCCGACGAAATTTGTAAGTGTTTTATTCGACATGAGCTGTCGATAGTCTCATCAATATTGTAGGTACAGGTATTTACAATATCCAGTGGAATTATTAATACAAATATTTGACCACCAGTTAAGATGAGACTGCTAAATCAATGGTTGATATTTTATATTTCAAATATTGATGAGACTATCGACAGCTCATGTCGAATCACCTTACAAATTTCGTCGGGTTAGTAACGCGTTCAGTGGTCTAACTGGAGGAACACCCGGATTGTGAAAGGTGTGGGTTCGAGTCCCGCCTGAATACGAGATGAAAATTTTAAGTGTGAATTAATTACTTAAGAATAAATTGCAAAAGATGGCTATAAAAATATCAACTATTAGATTAGTTATTTACAAGATTTGGTCAGGAAAGCGAATATAATTACCAAGTCTAAAAATTTCAATCGAGAGGATGGGTTTAAATTGTCAAATATCTGGAATCCAGTGATTCGAAAATGTCAAAACCGTAAAACTAAACAAAATCGTTTCGCGGCCAGATACTGTGAGTGTTGTGCGTCGAGAACAGGTGCGAGAAAATAGTGAGTTAGTGAACAGTGGTACCGCAGGTGCGCGTAGTAAAAGAGTGCGAAGGGGACCGATTTGTCTGCCAGTAACAACTTACCCGCAAAAACTTCAGTTACTCCGTGACCATGGCAAGAGTAAGTATAATATGTATTCTTTGACCATGGCGCTTGCAACAGCGCCGAAATATCGGAAACTCAAAAATAAGGTACATGGTAGAAATCTCGTAACCATTTTTACTCGTCTACGGCAAAGAAAAAAGGAGGGTTATGATTTTGACCTGTATATGTATGGTTGTTCATCTGTTCCCTCATAACTTCTAAACTAGTAATCATATTTGAACAAATGAGGTGTCGTTTGAAGAATCTTGATTGTCTTCTGGTTATAGGCGACATGACGTCACGTTAAATTGACTACAGCGCCCTCTAGGGGACTTAGACTAAGGAACTAAAAAAAAATTGCTTGATAGTTGCTTTTTAAAAATATGTTTTAAAAAAGGTTTTAATACTAAAACTCGACTACCAAAAAAATACGCTCTAAAAAGTACGTAACAAGAAAATTGTCTGTGGTGTTATTATTATGCCGTATCATCGTGGTCTTATGCCACCTACTGTAGCAAAACAGATTCATTATAATGATAAAACAAAATCAATGTGGCATACGACCACGGCGAACGGCATATAATTTCAGCAAGACAGTTTTTGTATCGTACTTTAGAGGTAGTTTTGGAAACTCAAAAAATAAGTTTCAAACTTTAATAAAAGAAAAAAATTATTATGACCTTCTCCATTCCTTTAATAGAGGAAACAGACCAATACGTATTAGAAACAAACAAAACAAACAGATTTCCTCACGATATTTTCCCTCACCGCTGAGATAATACGCAACTAAGTATGAGCTTACGGCGTTAAGGCACGTGCTGTGTTTCGCTGCGTGAGTGAGGGTACCGGAAGCCCAATCGTAAGAGCGTGGTGTTAAAGGTGGCAGCGCACCTTGTGATACACTGGTGTCGCGGTATCTATGAGCAGGAGCGGCAATCGCTTACCATCTGTCTCTGTTTGCCCATATCAAACAAAGATTAAAAAATTCAGAGGTTCATGCCCGGCGTTCGAAACTACGATCTCTGAAGGAAGAGCCGCAATCTTATCCATTACGCAACCATGCTCCCGAGCTATGGCAAATTACCCTTCATGGGATCGAGGGAGGCCCGGCACCTAGCCTAGCAGTGGCGACATAATTGGGCTGACGATGGATGACGATGAACCATGACTCCAATTTTTAAGTCTATCCCGGTTCTCAGATTCAAAACTTGGTTTTAATTCATTTGTTGCTTACGTATTAGATATTAATAAGATACCACAAAATGTCTTAACCTAGCACTGGATAAGTTAAGTTTATATCAAACCTGCCTAATGAAGAAAGTTTACTATAGTGTACAAGACTATTAAATGATAAGGATTCTTGGTAATGTTTAATTGATTAATCTTTTGAGTTGTTATTCATAGTAGCTATTAACCTTCATAATTGTATTTTTTTTCTCTTCTCAATTGGAAAAACTCGGTTGCTAACATCCTCAATATTTGAAAAGAGTTAACTACTGAGTTTCTTGCTTGTGTCTTACTCAGTAGAAATCGGACAGTTCCGAACCGCGGTAGATATTATGTACATTTGACATATAAGTGTTCTGTGTGGACCTAAATGAAGCAGAATTTTATTTATCTTTATCTTTATCTATAGATAGTGTCACAAACTAGCGGGTAGAAGTTGCGTCCAATTGTCAGAGCGACACGGTAGAGTTCTAGTGTTAATAATTGAAAACTATTGTGGAGTACTTCGCTCAGGATAGATTAGTTTCAGAGCACGCGAAATGAGAGACTTGTAGTTAAGTACTAGTACTATGAGCGACTGATTAATAAGTCTGTGTCCACAAACTGCTAATCATAGTACAATAATGTAGGTAGATGAGAGACAAAAATAAATTAAGGTGACGGATAGGGCACACTAGATACGTAAATCCGATTTTAATTTTTAGCTACTAAAATGATCTATTTTTAATAATCATCATCCATCATCAGCCATTTAAAGTCCCCACTGCTGGGGCACGGGCTCCCCCTCAATCACATGAGGGGAATGCCATACTCCCCACGCTTGGGCAGCGGGTTGGCGAGGGTTTGATATAAATACAGAGTTTTTCCGTCTTGGGCGCCTTGATGATCATGCCAGCAGCTTACCTTATCTCGACTTTACGACACCTCGGGAGAGTGAGGGTGGCCTATCTACTAGGGACACCGGCCAATAATTTTTAATAATAATTTACGTGATTAACAACCTCTCGGCAAACACTTATTTACTAAAAACGTTGATGAAAAAAAATATGGGGCCAACGCGTAGCGAAAAAATGATTCACGCCAATTTTTTCGCGTACAAAAACGGACCAATTTGTGCATGGTTATTTAATAAATAAAGTGTGACGAGAGGTTGTAACCATGAAATTGTCAAAAAAAGATCCGCTTTAGTAGGTATAATTAAATTCGATTGGGAGTCGTAGTGTTGCCTACTCGTCACCTTAAGAGACATGCTGAGGTCAGTTCCAAATCAGTTCCGAGGCAAGCTTCGCCGTTCTCGGACATCTCGCTATCTCTGCCGCAACAACCGGAGACCCGTCTGGAGAAGATGCTGTTTGCAATGTGTAAGAAATAGTGGAGCATTTGTTGAATATTAAAATTATGAATGTCAAATTTCATACATTTTGTTTTTCTTAGAATTGCTGTAACAAGGCAACAAGCTGGGTCTCTGTTAAATTTCATAAGATTTGAGTTTTTAATATATAAAACAAAAAAGGAGACCATTTAGAGAGTTATCGACGAAAAATTACGAATGTACTCGCACAAATTTGTTTAAGTGAAAACTATCTTTAAAGAGCATTGACCTGCCTTAGTGGCGCAGTGGGTAGTGGGTCGCACTTTAAAGCGACGCCTGCGCAAGACGTCCAGGGTCGATCCGGGGTAGCAAAAAATTGTACCGTAAGTTTCGATAAGAAATTCTTAGTGGCAGCGGAGTCTGGAATGTAGCGGTCTTATACCCCGCTCGATCCCTCTCGATCGTGTCATTTGCATTTTTTTCATTCATTTTTTTTTTTTTTTTTTTTTTTTTTTTTTTTTTTTTTTATTTTTTTTTTTTTTTTTTTTTCTTTTTTTTTCTCTTTTTTTTTTTTTTCTTTTTTTTTTTTTTTTTTCATCAATCCTTTGCTTTTTTGTTAGTGTACCATCATAATATCGAGGGCAGTGGTGAATAGAGATGCTCTTGTGTTTGAGCACACACCTGAGGTACTAAATATATGCGATAAGTGCTTGATAGATATGAGTTAGTCATCTGAGAGAAATCGAGTTGGAGGGTACTATTATATAAGGGACCTCCAGCTTTCTGTGTCTATTTTACTAATATGTTGTTTCGCCAAGGGTACCTGAGACCCCAATCGAGGGGAGAGGGAAAGGAAAAGTTTGGCTGACTTGTGCAATCGCTTACTATCAGGTAATACGTGTGAAATAGTCTGCCACTTATATCAATCATCTGAAAAAACAGTGAAAAATTATGAGAAACATTTCTTTCCTAAATCTTCCAGAAAATCCTCGAAACATTAAAGTGCTATTAGATAAATTACGCTTAAACAATAAAATAAGACGTATACACTTCAAAAATTGCTTCAAGGCAAAGACAACGCAAATCCCTGCTATATCTTGAAATCACTTCCAAGATCGCCATTTTACGAGACTCCGTCTAGAATAAATTTAGGATTCATTTGTAATGACGCGAAGACTGGACACTTACACAAAGTGGATAATACGCTTGGCGCACGCACACTTAGTGACTTTTCGTTACTCGGCACTCTAGCTCCCGCAGTATGAGACGTGGCACGGTGTTATAGACCAAATGTAGAACAGTACAGTAACAGCCTAAATAGATCGCTTGGCGCACGCCACACATTGGACAGCGCGGGCGCACGTGCACTCGGGACTCTGGCGCTGCATATGCGACGTGCGCTTGTGTATAGGCAACATGTAGGAACAGTTCAGTAACAGCCTACATAGGCGCTGGCGCAGCACACTTTTAGGCTCGTATCGGGCACTCTAGCGCCCGCAAGTATGCGACGTTGGCACGGTGTATAGACCACATGTAGAACAGTACAGTACAGCCCTAACATAGATCGCTTGGCGCACGCACCACAGTGACCAGCGCGGGCGCACGTGCACTCGGGCACTTGGCGCATCGCGTATGCGACGTGGCGCTGTGTTATAGGGCACTGTAGAAACAGTACAGTAACAGCCTACATAGGTCGCTTGGCGACGCACACATTGACAGCGCGGGTGCACGTGCAATCGGGCACTCTGGCGCTCGCAGTCATGCGACGTGGCGCTGGTTATAGGCCACATGTAGAACAGTACAGTAACAGCCTACATAGGTCGCTTGGCGCCGACATACATTGACAGCGCGGCGGCACGCGCACTCGGGCACTCTTGGCGCCCGCAGTATGGACGCGGGGGGTTATAGACCACATGTAGAACAGCTACAGTAACAGCCTACAAGGTTGCGTGCGCACGCCTACATTGACAAGCGATGGGTGCACGTGCACTCGGGCACTCGGCGCTCGCCAGAATATGCGACGTGGGCATTTGTGTTATAGGCCACATGTCAGAACAGTACAGTAACAGCCTACATAGGGTCGCTCGCTTGCCGCCACGCACACCATGACAGCGCGGGTTGCACGCGCACTCGGGTACTCTGACGCCCGCAGTAGCCACGTGACGCGGTGTACACACGTGACAGCGCGGGTGGCACGCGCACTCGGGCATCTGCGCCCGCAGTATGCCGCAATATTTCTCAAGGATGTAACGGATATTTAGGGAGAAGATATTCAATTTTTACGCAAAGCCATCCAATTCAAAAGTAATTTTACATTTTTAGATCATATTTCTTCGCAAAGTTCCAATCCAATGAAATCAATTCTTTTCATCTGTTAGATTTTATATGTTCAGCGAAATATGGCCACCAATGAACTTCAAAGTAACCTATTTCACGATCCGGAAATTACAGTAAGAGTATTAAATTTAACACCAAAGCATTCAACTTGTTGTTGAAAGGAAGACTCTCATGGAAGAAAAAATATTATCTTTTGTTCCGAAAACATGGTGAAACCCAAACACAAAATATGATTTTCATTATCGTACGTGTACAGAAAAACAAAAGGCGAGTTGGCAGTAGGTATAGAATACAAATAGGAATATTTTTTTGAGACATGAATGATAATCTTTTGCGCACAATAAAAACAAGGGAAACTTAATGAGGAAATAACCTAGACATAAATAAGAAATGCAAAAGTAGAAACACTATCCTTTTTTTTTTGAAGCTGGGACCCCTGGCCGTCAAAACGCTTCCTTATGCATCCCTCCTGCCGGGGGGCAGGTGTAATTGTACAATTTGTGACTGTTAATATGTAAA
>JADPWL010003189.1:37576-147317 GCA_019059595.1 Marasmia exigua | reverse complement strand
GTCTTTGACAGTGTGAAGATGCACCCGAGTCCACATACCATGCATCACATTGTGCATTTGTCGTTATAAATACAGCAGCATAAGATGAACTACTAACATTTTGAGAAGTATCTTTGATTTTAGATTTACATTCTGAGCTTTTGTGACCATACTTATTACAGGTGTAGCACCTTGGTCCTTTAGGATGCCTTTTGTAGTTTTTGTGAAACTTTTTGTTAACTGCAAATGCTTTGTATCATTTTCTGATGGTCTTACATCTTGTAGTAATTTTGCTTTGACAGAATCAGAAGTAATTTTTATGCCTGAGCTCTCGAGGGCAATAATCATTGGTTTATAAGATTCTGGCAGACCGGAGAGCAACATGGTGCCGAGCCACTCATCGTCCACTTTAAAACCAATATTCCTAAGCTTATGAGCAGTGGCACATTATCCTGCTCACATACTCTTCTACATTTTGACATTCTGTTAGTGACGTATTACAGAGATCACGCAGCAGACCAACTCGACGTGTCAGCCCAGAGTCGTCGAACGTTGAGGACAGCTTTTCCCATACTTCTTTGCAGTACTGGCCTCTTGTATGTGTACGTAATTCGTGGATCAACTGAGAGGATAATTTTTGTTCTTGCTTTGGTATCTCGTTTCGGATCTGTTGGCGTTCCCAACTCGGATTCTATGCAGTCCCACAGTTCCTCGTGTTGTAGGTATGTTGCATTGCAAATCTCCAAGTTGCGTAGTTTTCCCGGCCGGTCAGTTTTTCAACTAACGCTAATTGATTACTCGATGCCATTTTTCAATATTGTTATCCACTTTTATCACGATTCCTACATAAAAGTTCGAGTGCAAAAACAGTCACGTTGTAGTGTTGAGGTTATACGCATAAAAAAGTTCGATATCACAGTTTCAACCACTAGATTTTTCACTGTTTTTATTTCTGGGCTCTCTGGGCCCATAACCTGTTGTATTTATTAAATTCACACAACTATTTAGTTGAATATTTAGTTTTATTTAAACAGAATTTAAACAGAACACATACAGCCACTAAAAAATGTTACCATAGAGTAAAGAGTACAATCATCACAGACAAGTGTGAATAGGCGCGAAATTCAGGAAGAGTGTTAAATGTATATATATATACGCTGCCTTTGGTCCAAGGGTTGCGGGTTCGATCCGCGCACAGTACAAATATTTGTGTACCTACATGAACATGTTTGTTTGTACTGATTTGGTTGTTATCTTCTGTAAATACATGCTTATAATATATTATAAGAAAAGATTATATGTATATATTTAAAATTAACGTCAGCCCATTTAAGTCCCCACTGCTGGGGCACGGGCCTCCCTCAATCACATGAGGGGTAATTGCCATAATCACCACGCTTGGCAGACGGGTTGGCGAGGGTTATGATATAAATCCAGAGTTTTCCTTCTCTGGGTGCTGATGATCATGCCAGCAGCTTTACCTCAGTCGCCTTTTACGACACCTCGAGAAAGAGGGTGACCTATTCTACTCTGCCGAGGACCACACGGCCACGGCGGTATATTTGTAATCCCTCTGTTGAATCTGATATCCGTAACACAGGTGCTTGAGCTACCTATCTCGGAGTCAGATCAATGTATGTGATGTTGTAAAGTATTTATTATTATAAAACGATAGAGATTCGGAACAGTGTATCATTTGGCTGAGTCGGATCACTGAGTCGCTTCAGTTAATATTTACACTACACGCGTCTAATGTTTAATGGTAGAAATATTACACTGAAAAGATATTTATTCAGTCCTGTAAATTATTAGTAAAGCAAGCTTCAAGGCAAATATCTATTACCAACGGTATGCATAAATAAACTATTCACAGATACTAATTGGCATTACATATCCAACTCACAAATAACCCCAACATTTATGCAGGAAAAGACGGGGTTAAAATAGAAGAGGCTAGTTTCAAAAGCGTTGGGAAATATTTCCTAGCCGAAAGGGGGCAACCGTGGTAGAGCCACGCTTCGGCAAGAATGGGCCGACTCGACCAGTGATAACATGGCCTCACAGAAAACCGGCGTAAAGCAGCACTGTGCTGTGTTTCGCTGCGTAAGTGAGGGTACCGGAGGCCCAATCCGGGTTTAAAGGTTGGCTAAACTTGTGACTCCACTGGTGTCGCGGGTGTCTATACCATCATTCGATTCTGCTCGTCCGCCACCTATCAAAAAAAAAAGGTTGGCAGCGCTCGTGTGACTCCACTAGTGTCGCGGGTGTCTATGGGCAGAGGCAGTCGCTGATCATCAGGCGATCCGTCTGCTGATCTGCCGCCTATCACATAAAAAAAATGTTTCGCTTGCTTCGCCCGCTCCGCTTGCTTCGCTCGCTCCGCTCACTTTGTAATCACTTCTCGAAACAAGCACATAATTAGAAACTCTCTGAAACCGTATTAATTTCCAGGAAACTTTAGGGTCTAAATTATGCAGTATGGTCAATCTACTTAGGTTGTTTGGATAAGTGATAACATTTGAATAATAGATAGATAGATCATCATTGGCCTCATACGTCTGTGACAGACGATTTAATCAGTGTCTGAGGCAAGACTTTTAATGGCTATATAAGCCGATACGGGAGCGGCATAATTTACCGCACGCTCATAATGCACGCGGCATAATTTACAAGAGAAGGTGGAATTGGAGACTGGCTGATGCATGCTTAGGTGACGTTTTTGCGATTTGTAGGCGAGACCAGAGAACCAGGCATCATCGTGTGTTTTACGCCCATATATTTTAGAGTGATGTAGACGTATATGCTTTTGTCTGATATTTGCGTATCTATTATTATGTGTAAATATCTGATCTATGATCATTTGATCAACCTTGATCATCGCTCTGAAAGTATGTGGTCCTACTCTACGTCATCGTCATCGTCAGCCCATTTAAGTCCCCACTGCTGGGGCACGGGCCTCCCTCCATCACATGAGGGGTAATTGCCATACTCACCACGCTTGGCAGACGGGTTGGCGAGGGTTTTGATATAAATGCAGAGTTTTCCTTCTCTGGGTGCTGATGATCATGCCAGCAGCTTTGCCTTAGCCGCCTTTTATGACACCTCGGTAAGAGTGATGGTGGCCTATTCTACTCTGCCGGGGACCACACGGCATACCTACTCTACGATGGCCGGTTTTTCTTCCCACTTGGGATTTGGGCCTGGATTTGGGATTGGGCCTCCGGTAACCTGGTCGAGCTGGCCCATTCATGCCTAAGCGTGGCTCTCCCACATTTAAAAAAAGCTAATAAAATTCAGCAAATAGACTTCAAATAAACTTTTATTTTGAATCCTTTGGTCAGCATATTTATTTCTTAAGCTGTCTATTAGTAGGTACGTCTATTCAACGTTTATTTGAAACCCTAAATCAATATTTACCTTCTTTTAACACACTTTTTTTTTTTAATAAAAGGGAAGTTAAATATTGTCAATATTTCTGTTATTATAACCTAATTTTGCGATGTTTTTCAAAAGTGCTGTGATGTAGCGTACATTGTTGGAACCTGTCAGCGCGGAAAATTGAATGAAATCGTGAACCGAATGATTCGGCCGAATATTCGGGTCGGTAAAAATTCAACCGAATACCGAATTAAATCGGTATTCGGTTATTCTGTGAAACTTTTCTATTTTCTAAATCAATATTGAAATAGAATTTTTAGACTTCGACTAGACGCTTAGCTAAGTCACGGAAGAAAGAGAGAGCGTCGGAACCCCACGGGCCCAGTGTTTCAACACCGAAAACTACAAAGTGGTAGGCACCAGATAGATGCCTATACTGTGAAACTACTATTCGGCGCATCACTAATAAAAACCGGTTACGGCGCCACTGGACCGTAAAAAGTCCCTTAAACCCAAGCTTCGGAACCCCTAGTACGCTTTCAGGATTCAGAATTTGAGAAACTTCATGCCGAAGCCAGCCTGTTCATGCCAAAACGTGGCACTTCCACGGTAATGCTCAGCATCGCTATTTCCATAGAGTAACTTATATAATAAGAGATAGAGGCATCAGTCGGCTAACCAGTACTAGCGCCATCTAGAGGAAACCGACCAATACTCTACGGCTATGTAGTACGGCCACCTTCGAGAATCAGTCAGGGAGACGATTAAATAAAATTTATTTTGATTTTAATTTCCAATACCGTATTTTTTTAAATTGCTAATGTGGGCAGGCGGCTTGAGGTCATTGTTTCGGAAACACGATTTACTAGCGCGACGTAAAAATGCATAGTGACATCTACCGAAACAACGCCGAACCATCTGCTTGATTGCTTTTTAAAACTACATCTGCGTTTTACAAGCTCCATCTAACGAAAACCGGTGAACTATTTTTGAAATGTGAAATGACCCTGGCTTTTTCATCACTGCGTTGGTTTTCTGTCTAACCAAATTATTAGAATAACTTATGCATGGAAATTCTATACAGACTCAATGTAAAATAATGTAAATATGTACCTACATAACCGCGGATTAATGAATAATTCATTCTGTTTGCACAATATCGAGGCTGTATCAACGGAGTTTCGAAGCTTGTTTACAGCGCCATAGCTTAGTATACCGTGAGGGTACCGCAGGCCGAATCCGGGGGAAGAGGGGTTTAAAGGTCGGCAGCACACTTGTGACTCCACTGGTGTTGCGGGTGTCCATATCGGCGGAAATCGCTTACCATCAGGTGATCCGTCTGCTCGTCTGCCACGTATCACATAAAAAAATATGATTTTTAATCGAACAGCGGAGGTTTTTATTTCTTAATTCGACGCACCACCACCAGAGCCGGCAACGCATCTGTGATGCCCCGTGTGACGCAGATGTCTATAGGCGGCGGTAATTCACTTACCATCAGGTGAGCCGTCTGCTCGTTTGTCTGCCATAATATAAGAAGAAACCCTCACTTCGTTTCGGGACATTAGTTCCACTTTATACCAATAGATGACGCTAGGTATCGATTACATCGCGCATGCGATTCGTGTTTCCGGATTACATAAAAGCGTAGACGCTGTGCAATTAGGTAATCCGTCCGTCTGTCCGTCTGTCCGTCTGTCCGTCTGTCCGTCTGTCCGTCTGTCCGTCTGTCCGTCTGTCCGTCTGTCCGTCTGTCCGTCTGTCCGTCTGTCCGTCTGTCCGTCTGTCCGTCTGTCCGTCTGTCCGTCTGTCCGTCTGTCCGTCTGTCCGTCTGTCCGTCTGTCCGTCTGTCCGTCTGTCCGTCTGTCCGTCTGTCCGTCTGTCCGTCTGTCCGTCTGTCCGCCTGTCCGTCTGTCAGTCTGTCCGTCTGTCCGTATATCACAGCCACCTTTTTTCCGAAGCTATAAGAACTATAATATTGAAACTTGGGAAATAGATGTATTTTCTTAACCGCATTACGATTTTTACATAAAAATAGAAAAAAAAATTTTTTTTAGCGTTGTCCCCTTATTAAGAACTGAAACTCAGTTTTTTTTTTCATCAAACCCGTACGTCCCACACGTCTTCTGTCTATGAATAGGTCTTTCAAAATGATGTTGAGGTTTCAAACATTTATTTTTTCTAAACTGGTTATTTAATAAATAGTATAAGTGTTTGCCGAGATGTTGTAACCCCCAAATTGTTTAAAATAGATCCGGTTTAGTAGGCTGGCCATATTAGCCGCAGAACCGACAACCGATGGGATAAACGAGTTCTAGAGTGGAGACCGCGTCATGGCATACGTAATGTAGGGCGCCCTCTGGCTAGGTGGGGGGGACGATCTGCGCAGGATGGTTGGCAAGAGCTGGACGAACAATTGGAGAGGCCTACGTCCAGCAGTGGACTACGATAGGCTGATGATGATTATTTATTTATTTATTTAGATACCAATCAAAACAGCTAAATTTGTTAACAAACATGCTAATGTATTTCGCGGGCCTAAACCCACTCATCTAATCCATTTTCTATTATAAACCAAAATAGCCTTCAAACTATCTTTTGAGCCAAATTCGACTTTAAAGACGATATTTTGTATGCCAATAATAATATTTCTGCTTGAATAGCTGAGCCGTAGTTTGGGACTAAATTTGCTTAATGTACGGACTAAGGGGCTTTTTTCACGCTTTTCACTCAATAAGATGGCTGAAGGACAGATACTTGCAAGAATTGGTATCTGTCCTCAGAGATCATAAAATCGGTAATTCCTTTGTTGGCTTAAGTATTAAGAAACTCAATAAGCTCTCACAAAATGTCATTAACCTATCACTGGATAAGTTTAAGTCTCATATTCAAACCTGCCTAATGAAGAAAGGTTACTATAGTGTACAAGACTATTTAAATGATAAGGATTCTTGGTCATGTTCATCGATTAGTCTTGTGAGTTGTTATTCATAGTAGTCTGTTAACTTTGACAATTGTATTTTTTTGTCTTCTCAATTGATATTCTGTAACATCATCAATAATTTGAAAAGAGTAACTACAACTCAGTAACTAACACTCTTGGGGTGCGAGTATAGTCGCAAATAGTGTGCGAGCGAGAAGTGAATAGATGCGCCGCCAATTCTGATCCCATTCTTTATCCGCACAGGTAGTACTGAGTTTCTTGCTGGTGTCTTCTCAGTAGAAATCGACATTCCGAACCAGCGCTAGATGACAATATGCGTACCTATATGGACATTCATAAGTGTTCTGTGTGGACCTAAATTGAATAAATATTTTTTTTATCTTTTTTTTTTATTTTTATGTATAAGGTAATCAGACGAACAGACGGATCACCTGATGGTAAGCAATTGCCGCCGCCCATGGACACCCGCGACACCAGTGCTTTTATCTTTTAATTTGGATTTAGATTTTTTTAATCTTTTTCATTTTAGCATGCAATTCCCAGTCTTTTTGTTGTGTCCAAAGCTGTCGCTCTGGAGCCCGGGGTACGCTTAGACATGATTCTTAATTTGGTCTTCGCATCCCTTTAAGCCGCGTGGTCCCCGGCAGAGTAGAATAGGCTACCCTCACTCTTACCGAGGTGACGTAAAAGGCGACTAAGGTAAAGCTGCTGGCATGATCATCAGCACCCAGAGAAGGAAAACTCTGCATTTATATCAAAACCCTCGCCAACCCGTCTGCCAAGCGTGGTGAGTATGGCAATTACCCCTCATGTGATTGAGGGAGGCCCGTGCCCCAGCAGTGGGGACTTAAATTGGCTGACGATGATGATCCCTTTAACAGGGGAACCAGACCAACTGAATCATGGTTACACGTTTCAGAAACTATCCGAAATGTGCAGGTTCCCTCACGATGTTTTCCCTCGCCGCCGAGCTAATGGTAGAAATATACACATACATTTGATAAATCCAGAGGTGTATGCTCAAGTTCGAACCCGGTCCCCCCGTATAGAAGGCACGGTCTGGACCACTAAGCTACCATCACTTGCAAGAATAGAGAATATGCATAATATATTTTCAATTTCATTTATTAAACTGCTTTACCAGGCCTTTGCCTTCCCCCATTACGAATAAGTCATTATGTAAATTTTATTTCCTCTACCAAACGGTTGTCTGGAAGAAATCGCTACAAGCGATAAGACCGCCTTATTGTAGTGTCTGTTGTTGTTATATCACACTTGTATTTGGTTTCCGTGCAATAATATCCTTCAACCGATTTCGCATAAGGCGGAAAATCTCAACGATCAGCCACTTACGCAGGATATATTATAGTGCTCAAGTGTGTGCGTAAACACAAGTGCACTGTATTCTCTTGCCCTCATAATCCGATGGGACACCGGTGTGTTGCTTGAATGAAGGACAAATACAATACTCTATACTGCTTACTGCTAGCTTGAGGTCATTGTTTCGGAAATACGCTTTACTAGCGCGATGTAAAAATACATAGTGACATCTACCGAAACAACGCCGAATCATCTGCTTTATTGTTTTTTAAAGCTTCATCTGCTATTTACAAGCTCCATCTAACGAAAACCGCTACTACTTTTACCATATTAAGGAAAAAAGTGCTTAGTGAAATGACCTTGGTATGGGCCACCACAATGTAATATAAGCCATCATTTCACTCAAGCGTATCAAAGGGCTGTTACCCCCTACCTCCTACATTAAGTCACCCTTTCAACCATTTATCATTCTTAATACAATCAATCTAACCGCTTTTTTGGGCGCCCATCCCTTCCATTCAAATTCATTTATTTTGTTCAAATGACTATCATCATCATTTCAATAGGGCTAGCAGTTTCCGGGAAATTCCCGGTAGTTTAAGGACTCGGGAATTTTTGGTTGTAGACCCTATATCTCAATGAGTGGTAGCTTAATGGATAAGTGTGCCGTGTGGTCCCCGGCAGAGTAGAATAGGCCACCCTCACTCTTACCGAGGTGTCGTAAAAGGCGACTAAGGTAAAGCTGCTGGCATGATCATCAGCACACAGAGAAGGAAAACTCTGCATTTATATCAAAACCCTCGCCAACCCGTCTGCCAAGCGTGGTGAGTATGGCAATTACCCCTCATGTGATTGAGGGAGGCCCGTGCCCCAGCAGTGGGGACTTAAATGGGCTGATGATGATGATTAATGGATAAGAACGTAGGTTGTGGCGACCTTAAGCATGCACCGTCCTCTGGTAATTTAAATTCTATGTAAGTACTTACATAGAACTGACTATAGAATAAATTGCCTTGGTGGCGCAGTGTTAGTGTCGCACTTTAAAGAGACGGCTGCGCCTGAGGTCCCGGGTTCGGTCCCCGGGTTGGGCCAAATATTTGTACCTAAGTTTTTGGTAAGAAATTCTTAGTGGCAGCCCGGAGTCTGGAAGTTGGCGGCCTTGTACCCCCGTGCCTCGGAAAGCACGTTAAGCTGTTGGTCCTGCGCCCGATCCATCTCTAATCATGTCACAGTAATGTCCCATCGGAATTTGAGGGTATAGGAATAGTGCACTTGTGTTTGCGCACACATTTGAACACTATAATATATCCTGCGTGCGTACTGATCGTTGAGATTGGCCGCCGTAGCCGTAATCGGTTGGAGGATATTATTAAGTAGGTACTTACATAATTTTCTACCATTAGTTCGGCGATGAGGGAAAATATCGTGAGGAAACTTCTTTTTTATGAGCTTGGGAGGCACGAGTAAGCGAGTCACCTGAGTGATTTCCGCCGATCATGGACAGCAGCTACACCAGAAGGAATGGAGATGACGGTGAGAGAGCCACGCTTCGGTATGAATGGGCCGGCTCGACCAGATTGATAACATGGCCTCACACAAAACTGGCGTGAAGCAGCACTGTGCTGTGTTTCGCTGCGTGAGTGAGAAAGGGGGTTTAAAGGTTGACAGCCCACTTGTGACTCCACTGGTATCGCGCGAGTCCATAGGCGGCGGCAATCACCTATCACCTTAATGAAATGAGTTGACGGACTTTTAGGAAGGTATAGGCTCGTTTCTTGAAGATCTCTGCTGCGGGAGGTTGATTACTCTAGTAACCTATATACATACATATTTCCAATGGTTTCTGAAACGTGTAACCATGATTCAGTTGGTCTGGTTCCCCTCTTAAAAGATTGCGAAGGTCGGACGGCAGTCTCTTCATTGTAATTACTCGACTAACTAAATCCGGAATCATGCTTGTAAGCTATTCAAATGTACCTTGAGCTGCAGCGTTTGGACGTAACTGAGTATAATAGGCCAAGATTATGACTGAATGAAATATTATTTATTCATGAACTGAACTGTCAAATACCTAGGATTAAATCTGATTCGGAATGTCAATGAGCCGTGGTGAGTCCGCTCGTGACCACGGCTGCTGTAACGTAGCCGAAACGTCGAGCAAAATATGTGAGTACAGAATGTTGTATCACATAATAAATATTATGTTGATTCCCGTCTTGATTAATTAGAGATAATTATTGCATACCTAGTAGGTAGACAAGAAGGAAACCTCTTGCTCATGCTGTGCATTGACATTCCGATTCAGCTGTATTCCTAGTTAAGGTGACGGGTAGGGCACACTAGCGACGCCAATCGATTTTCATTTTTAGCTACTAAACCGCATCTATGTTAAACAATTTCGGGGTTACAACCTCTCAACAACCCCTTATGCTATTTATTAAATAACCATGCACCAATGTTGGGTCCGTTTTTGTATGCGAAAAATTCACGCCAAAAGTGGCCGCTTTTGGCTTGAATCAATTTTTCGCGTACGTCTTAGAATCAACATTTTTGCATATCGTTTGTCGATATGCAAAAATGTTGGTTCCAAAATCGATTGGTGTCGCTAGTATACCCTACCCGTCACCTTAATGTAAATTATAGTTATAATGCAACGCGAAAATCTAAAAAACGAATAATTATCTATATTGTAATAATATCCTCCCACCGATTACAACTACGGCGGCCAACCCCAATTATCAGCCACTTACGCAGGATATATTATAGTGCTTAAGTGTGGGCGCAAATACAAGTGCACTCTCTATTTCCTTACCCTCATATTCCGATGGGACACCAGCGTGATGCGACCGGAGAGGGACTGGGCGCAGGACCAACGGCGTAACGTGCTTTCCGAGGCACGGGGGTACAAGACCGCCAACTTCCTGATGACACTAAGAATTTCTCACCAAAAACTTAGGTACAAATATTTGGCTCAACCCGGGGATCGTACCCGAGACCTCTTTCTAGTGCGACATTAACCACCGAGGCAATTTATTCTATAGTCAGTTCTATGTAAGTACTAACATAGAATTTAAAGTACCAGAGGACGGTGCATGCTTAAGTTCGCAACAACCTACCTTCCTACCTTAAAACTAAGGTACAAATTAACCGGGGAGGATCTTGCTCTACGCTTTTTAAGTGCGATTCACTAACCACTGCCCTGTAATATTATAATGTGAAAGTGTGTGTTATCTCTTTCTAACGCAAGCGGAGCCGCAGGCATAAGCTAGTAATATAATAGTGTTGTAGTGCTATAAAACCGAGTGAACTGAATCACGAGGTAGATGAAATAACCGGCGGGATATTGGATGCACCGATCCGATATCCGATAGCTCGACTCATCGCGTCTTATCCAGCCTAAAGGTGATATTTATATTTCATTCAATTTTCTGTTTGTGGGAAGAAGATGCATTAAAGATTAGGTACCTTTTTTTTTGAAACTCAGTGAAAATGCTTATGCACGCTGAGAGGGGCTCTCCTCCGGGTTAGGTCTTTGCTAATCAGAGACCGTCCGGAGGCATACCCAATAAAACACAGGGTCTTTTCCATCCCTCGCCCAGGAAACACTCAGACCGGGGTGAGGACTGCCACGGAGGCTTCATCCGTCGCCCGGTCCATGCGAAGAGGCTCGCCAGCTTGGCCTCTTTCCCGCTCAACCTCCCGGGTAGCACCCACACTGCTGGCTGCAGTGCAAGCACCACCGAGAGGAGGACTGCGAGCACCCCTCCCCGCACATACACTGCTGGTTACAGTGCAGTGCGAGTTAGGGACAAACCCGCAGGCTTTCAACGCAATAACACGTCGCAGAAACCGACTCCGCTGGCTGCGGAGCCGGGAAAATCCGCGACGCAGAAAAACTCCGACCTGTCACCGCAATCCGCTTGCTGCGAACTTGCAGCGCATGTCTCAAAACGTGGGCCTTGCGGCCTCTGCTCCCGAAGGCGCTCCTCTCTGTGGGGGGATGCCGACGTCAAAGCGCCCCGCCGGAAAACCGCCGCGCAACCCGCGCGGGTGGAGCCGGACACAGCATCCCCAGGTCCGAAGACAAAAATGGCGCCTGCAACCCCGCTGTGCGATGGTTTAACCCGCTTTAACGGGCCCTAGTGCACCGTCAGGGAACGACGCGAAGACGCCGGCGTCTACGCGTCGCGGCGCCAAGGGTCTGAGGACCGGTCCTCAGACCCTCGGCGCGACAATGTAGGCCCTGTAGCGAAGTGCGCTTTGGCGCGGTCTCACGCCAGGGTCGGTCCGTCACGGGGGGACCGCTTCCAGACTCGGGGCTGACACTGACAATTTCTTAACATACAAATTTTAGCCTGACTCGGGGATCGAACCCAAGACCCCAAGCGCAGCCATCGCTTTAAAGTGAGACCCACTACTCACTGCGCTATCGAGGCAGTCACCGTCCTCAAGTCTAAGATAAAAGTGCTAATTTCACACTGCGGGGGATAACTCGACCTGACGCCGTCTGTACGTATTCCTAAATTAAGGCATCCTAATTTACTGCCAAGATGGATCTGCTAAAGCCTTAATTAGGTTTTTAGTATTCCTACCCACGTTCAGAATGAGAGGGTTTCGTTTTTTTATTAGATTAGTTAATTCGTGGTTCGTGAAAGGGAACTCAATTATGTAGGTATTTCAGTTTTCTGTATCAGTCTCATCTAAGCATATTAATCCCGCTTGCGTCTAAAGCTGTCGTTTAGGAGCCCAAGGTTTAGATCATGATTCAGGATTCGAGGAGACTGGAAGCGTCATTTCACTTAAGGTGACGGGTATGGCACACTAGCTACGCCATACGATTTTAATTTTTTTAAACTCTCGACAAACATACTATTTATTAAATAGAACCGTTTTTCCCCCGAAGGGTACAAAACGGATATTTAGGTTTCAGCCGAAGCTTGAACCACATTTGAGATTACGTCTCCCAATATTCGTCTATATCCTTTATCTATCTATCTTACCCTTTGGGGGAAAAACGGTTCTATTTAGGTGTTTGAGCCTTCGCTTGAACCACATTTGAGACGTGTTTACTACCTGCCGGCACTGCTATAAAATTAAGCGTACTGTGAAGAGCGCCGTGTGGTCCCCGGCAGAGTAGAATAGGCCACGCTCACTCTTACCGAGGTGTCGTAAAAGGCCACTAAGGTAAAGCTGCTGGCATGATCATCAGCACCCAGAGAAGGAAAACTCTGCATTTATATCAAAACCCTCGCCAACCCATCTGCCAAGCGTGGTGAGTATGGCAATTAACCCTCATGTGATTGAGGGAGGCCCGTGCCCCAGCAGTGGGGACTTAAATGGGCTGATGATGATGATGATGATGATGAGGTCATGAACCCTTCCACCCGACGCCAGTAGCAATAGCACAGCGACATGTCTGGAAACTGCGAAAAGATTATTTTCGTCCAGAGCTTTCAAAAAATTTATCAAATCCTCCATTTCCAAAGTCAGCGGTTTCTTACTGGGAGGTTTCATTGCAAACGCGCCTTTTATTACTTGTCTGACTAAAAGGTGAGAGCTGAGCTCATTTTCTCGGTAAGGGTTCCCGAAGTTTGCTACGACAGATTTGCGTAATGCTACTAAGGCATGAGTGAACAGGCATCGTCTAAGTGATATATATATATAGTCAGTCTCTCGCTAACCAATCGCGTCCATGTTTCCATGTCCATGTTGTTCGTCGTCAGCCCATTTAAGTCCCCACGGCTGGGGCACGGGTCTCCCTCAATCACATGAGGGGTAGTTGCCATACTCACCACGCTTGGCAGACGGGTTGGCGAGGGTTTTGATATAAATGCAGAGTTTTCCTTCTCTGGGCGCTGATGATCATGCCAGCAGCTTTACCTTAGTCGCTTTTTACGACACCTCGCTAAGAGTGAGGGTGGCCTATTCTACTCTGCCGGGGACCACACGGCCATGTTTTGTTGTTGCTCCGATATAATAATTAATTGTTTTGTGTTAATTGAGACAATATACGAAGAAATCTCCATAAAGTGTTTTGGCTTCCTACCAACCAACCCTCACAGTACTAACACAACCCACGCCCAAAGTAGCTACGCTATAAGTTCATATAAAATATATTACATTTACCTGCCTATATGTACTCATTCCTTTCGCCTTAAGATACTTCAGGCTCACTGAAATATTTCGAGTCAAGAATACTTTTCAGTGGTATTTGACTCTCGTTATCTCAGCACGTCAGAAGTCTTCAAGGGATTGCAAACTTTCAGAATCCAAACTTGACAATACTCGCGATAAGATAACAACTTTCCCAACTGCGTCCAAAAAGTATTCATTTCAATTCAATAGGGTATATGACTAGGCTCAAGATTTTACAAAATATAAATATTTTATCAAAATATAGGTCAATATGTGCCAATAGCAAAAATTCTCAATTAAATATATAACGTCTAGCCGGTTTTATGGTCATTCAAAGATTCAAGGGCAAGTCCATTTTAAAAGTATGAAATTATTAAAAAATAATTATACCATTGAATAACCCATACAATTTGCACCAATTATTATAATAGAACCATTTATTTATTTATTGGCACACAAAACAGAATAACATCAAAAAAGCATCAAAATTAACAAATTAAATATTTTTAGTCCAGACATTATCCCAAAATCATGTGTACACATCATGACATCAAAAGCAATGAGACTAAATAAAAATGTCTACTATTTAAAAAAAAAAAAAACAAACCTCAGATCTTAAAATAACAATTAATAATATTACAAGTAACGTGCGGCTATATTGGTCTAAATTATACACTTTTGGAGATATTTTTTATTGCTGCCCGTTTGAAACTTGGCAGGTTGTCATTAAATATATCTATAGAATTATAATTATTTATCAGGAGTTCATTGTAGAGGCGACACATTCTAACTACAGGGTTAAAGTATGATGTGTTGTTTTCATATGTTAAAACCATTGACATGAACGAAACATTTGATATAGCTACCATACAAAATTCAAATGAAATGCATACAAAATACTTAGGTGTGACGACATCTAAGTAGCCATTTGTAAGGGGCGTTTTGGGTTTAAAACAAAATAATGTGATTTTAGGCCAACCCGTCTGCCAAGCGTGGTGAGTATGGCAAATAGAGGTATTTGTATTGGGGGCCTCCCTCAATCACATGAGGGGTCATGTGATTGAGGGAGGCCCGTGCCCCAGCAGTGGGGACTTAAATGGGCTGATGATGATTGTGATTTTAAAGTTGTGAAATGAGAATCAAGTGATTCTTTCAACGATTTTTCTATCATTGAGTGGTCTTTTGATTGCAAAAAAAAAAGACATATACCGTATTCTTTTTTTGTCAAAATTTAAAATTTACAGGCACATTAGGTTGGTACAGTCCGCCTAATTTCTTCAAAAGATATTGAACCAAATGTGTTCGGTTTGAAGGTGAGAATCGATTTAGTTTGATAGATTTACACACATTGAGTATGGTTGTCCGTACAATAGATAGTTATTGATATTATTGATGGGGATTCCTTAGATATGTGGGTATTACGTTCGCAGGTTGAATTTACAAGTTGACAAACACTGTCAGATGTCACATGTTATTTTGTCTTTTTTATATATATATAAATTATGGCTCTACCCGAAGATTCTTGTCAATGTCAAGTAACTTATTGAGAATAAGTAAGCAGTCGCCGTGTGGTCCCCGGCAGAGGAATAGGCCACCCTCACTCTTACCGAGGTGTCGTAAAAGGCGACTAAGGTAAAGCTGATGGCATGATCATCAGCACCCAGAGAAATAAAAACTCTGAATTTATATCAAAACCCTCGCCAACCCGTCTGCCAAGCCTGGTGAGTATGGCAATTACCCCTCATGTGTTTGAGGGAGGCCCGTGCCCCAGCAGTGGGGACTTAAATGGGCTGATGATGAAGTAAGCAGTCAACAGTCGAAGTCAGTCATAGTCTTTTAATAAAACGCCGGTGTTTTTAAATTTTATCGACCTACGGATTCAGCGAATATCACTCTAAAAGTAATCGTGGGTTTTAAGACTCTATTAGGTCCAAGCAAGTTGTCACGAAACAACTCTCTCGACATACAATAGCAGTGTTAAAAACGATACAATCCAACTATTCTTATTATTGGGATCACTTTGCGGCACTTCACTGCACAAATAAACACCAAGTTTGTACACTAAAAACCACTAGACACTAATTTAAAACCTTTGAATTGCATCAGCCCACGCGGCTTGTTTTAGCCCTACCCGCCGAATCCCTGAACTTGGTCAGTCTGTATAATGTATCTGTCGGATTTTTAATCAGACAAAGTGATTTGACTGATGCAAATATCCCCATACATTTTGACATTTAACATTTTGCAAATGTATGGGAATGACACATTGACATCTGTCAAATCACTTTCCCTAATAAAAATTGCGACTTTATTTTCTAGTGGGATTCGGCGGGTAGGGCTATAACAAGCCGCATATGCTGATGTAATTCAAAGGTTTTAAATTAGTGTCTAGTGGTTTTTAGTGTACAAATTTGGTGCTTATTAGTGCAGTGAAGAGCCGTAAAGTGATTCTAATAATAAGAATCGTTGGAATGTATCGTTTTTTACACTGCTATTGTGTGTCGAGTGCGTTGTCTCGTGACAACTTGCTTGGTTGGACCTAATAGAATCTTAAAACCCGCGATTGCTTTTAAAGTGATATCCGCTGGATTCGTAGGTCAATAAAACGTAATACACCGGGGTTTTATTGAGTGACTGTGACTTTGACTGACTTCGACTGTTGACTAACTACTTATTCTCAATAAGTTACTTGATATTGGCAAATTATCTTCGGGTAGAGCCATAATAATAAAAAACAAATGTTTCTAGTGACAGCCGTCGCCATCGAAATGACATTCCCGCCATTATGGTTATTGCTTATCGGTGTTGCTATATTTTCCTGTGATTTACAGTGCGACCAAACTCTGGTTTCCCTTCAAAACGTATAAATCTTTCGCCTTTTACATGTAAACGTACAGTGCGACCGCGATGAGGGCACTTAATGTCAAAACAATATTAGTTTCGTCTTTTGCCACGTGCCAAATAGCCGTAGGGCGACTTTATACACTAAAAGCGAAGCCATTATTTAGAAATTAGACAGTGACAAATTGTTGTTGGAACATTAGCCATTTTTTTTTGACATCCGTACCCTAGTACGGATGTCAAAAAAATTAAAGCTGTGTGGTTTAATTTAAAGCTGTTCCGTAACAAATGAGAATTACCTCCGCATCTAAACAAAGGACTGACCGGATGGCGCAATTGGTAGTGACCCTGCCTCTTACGCCAAAGGTCGTGGGTTCGATCCCCACCCTGGACAAACATTCCTGCGATGAACACTTGGGTTTGTTCAGTGTCTAGGTGTAATATATGTATTTAAGTATATATTTGTGTTCCTCTGTTGTCTGATATCTGTAACACAAGTGCTTAAGCTACTTAGTACGGAATCAGGTGAACGTATGAGATGTTGTGAGAATTATTATTATTATTATTATTAAGGAGATACACAGCGCATGTGAAAGAGAGGGAAAGTCTGATTCGGTCCTAACGTCTGCTTTAAATTAGACCCTCTGGTCCTAGCCAAGCCGCCATACAATTTTTAGGCAACACCTAATAAATTCTCAAGAGATTCTCACTGAAGGAGCTTATGCACCTATTGGTTGCAAGAATCGGATGAAGATAATAAATAAATAATAAATAATAATAAATATTTCACAACATCACTTACATTGATCTGACTCCGAGATAGGTAGCTCAAGCACCTGTGTTACGGATATCAGAATCAACAGTGGGATTACAAATATATACATATAATACTTTTCTTTTGTAAATACATGCTTATAATACATGGGCCGTGTGGTCCCCGGCAGAGTAGAATAGGCCACCCTCACTCTTACCGAGGTGTCGTAAAAGGCGACTAAGGTAAAGCTGCTGGCAAACTCTGCATTTATATCTAAACCCTCGCCAACCCGTCTGCCAAGCGTGGTGAGTATGGCAATTACCCGTCATGTGATTGAGGGAGGCCCGTACCCCAGCAGTGGGGACTTAAATGGGGTGATGATGAATACATAGCAAACACCCAGACCAATACAAGCAAACATGTTCATGCACACAAATGTTTGTACTGTGCGGGGATCGAACCCGCAACCCTTGTATCAGAGGCAGCGTTCACTACCACTGTTCCAATCGGGTCGTCATATACATTAGCCTACTTCCTTCCTTTTATTTCCCCGGAGCCTTTAATGAAGTCAAAGATGCTATTAGGCGCGGCCTCACGATATTGGCAGGGGTGAAATAGATTTTTTATTTTGTAGTAACCAATACATTGCATATTCTTGGTCAGTGTCTCAAGATGGCACTTTGGGCTCAAATGACACTCCGACATTTTGGGAACAAGATTTGATCCCTATTGAGGATTGACGAGTGGACCAGCTACTTTTGTATTACTTACGTTTTATATTTTTTTACTGATTTTGATATTTTATTGTTTTGTTTATATGATTGCCTTCGGTAGGAGGCAATACATAAGCCAGTCCGCTTACATTTACAATAAAATTAATAGTATACTGAAAATATACCCAATGATAAAGTATTCTTGCAAGAAAGACCTTATCTCATGGTGAGGCTCACTCTGCTACGATGAAGTGGAAAACATACTTAAAAGAGTACCTTAAAAACCTTAAAATAGGTACAAATTTGACTGACCGGATGGTGCAATTGGTAGTGACACTGCCTCTTACGCCAAAGGTCGTGGGTTCGATCCCCACCCTGGACAAACATTCGTGCGATGAACACTTGTGTTTGTTCAGTGTCTGGGTGTAATATATGTATTTAAGTAAATATTTGTGTTAAAAAAAAAAATAAAAAAAAAAGCTAAGCTACTTAGTATGGAATCAGGTCAATGTATGAGATGTTGTTATGAGAAATTGGGGATAAGGCCTGTATATGTGTTATAGTATTTAAAGCAATGTCTATACATAAGGATTTATTTAAGGTTGGTGTTACTGATTCGGATTCAATTGTCATGTTGGTAATACTTACAAACTTTTGTCTATGTTGTGTCAGTGCAAGAAGAATAAAAGGGCTTGTTAATTATAAACTTTTTCATTTATTCTGAAATAATTTGAATATGGAGTCTCAGCTCTGTTCCCAAGGTAACACAAGTGTCTTAGACCACTTACTGGGTAGTCTCGGCCACATTTTGTAACAATGGTTATATAAAATAACTGAATTTTTATTTTTTATTTATTATTGTCTTGTCTTTAAGGTCCTAACGTCTGATGAACTAGAACACCATTTTTTATTATATTAGATTTTTTTGTTAGCATCTCACCAGCAGATTGATATACAGTCCAATGGCCACATAGGGTGATCTTTGTCGGCTTCAGTCGGATGGTTTGCCCTCATCATCCGGGTAGAGACGGCAGGTTGTGGCTGGTGTTAGCCTCCGTTATCCGTCGAACTAACCGATCCAGTCGCCGACCCCAACTGTTTTTTCACAATTACATTAACACATTCGTACACATAATTGTATAGTATATATTTCACACTAGGTACACAAGACACAAGACGTCCCGTGGCACTCACTCAGCTGGCTCTACTGAAAATTGGTATCATGTCTGTTACAAACCGACCTCTTTAAGTTATGTAATCATTTTACTTTCGTTTTTATTTTCTTCTCAACTTGACGTTTTTATATTGTCATTGATTTGGTTTGGTGCAAACGGTACATACGTAAATATATTTTATTTCTGTATTTTTATTGTTTTCTTGCTATTTTACTCCCTCGCTCGCTAACAATGACCTTTTTAGGATCATGACATAGGCTGAGTGAGGGCTATTTATGTTGGAGGTCACAACACACAATATATATGCACTGCCTGGTTATTTACGCTTATTATTTTGTTTATCCTTTGCCTTGTTTTTTTTTCTGTATCTATTTTTTTCGTTTGTATGTTCCTTTGTAACTGATGTTGTACTCGTATATAGTGTTGTGATTTCCAAAATAATATTTTTTTCTTTCTCTTTCTTCTTGATGTGACTTCGCCACAGGAGGGGAGGATGTTGATTATAATTTTTTACTGATTTTTATATTTATTATATTTTTGTTTATTGTCTTGTAAGGTCTTACATCTGATGAAATAGAGAATCATCATTTCAGCCAATATACTTCCACTGCTGGACATAGGCCTCCCCCAATGTTCTCCTCACAGATCAGTCCTGTGCCGCCCGCATCCAATGGATTCCCGCAACCTTCACCAGATCGTCGGTCCACCTTGTGGGGGGCCTGCCACGGCTGCGACTTCCTGTACGTGGCCTCCACTCGAGGACCTTTGAGCCCCAACGGCCGTCTGTTCTCCTCGCTATGTGCCCTGCCCATTGAACTAGACAATAGGTACAACTTTTTGCTTACATCAGAAATTTTTGTTTGCATCTCACCAGCAGAATATACAGTCCAATCGCCACAATCCCAGGGGTGAAGACCTTGATCTTGACATCTCTGAGTAGCCGCACTCACAGTAACTGGTTTCAATTTAATGCAAGCGAAGCTAAAATAAAGGATGGCTTTGAAGGCGGTTTTTTTTTCATTTCAGCCATAACAAGGGTTTTCAGGGGCGCATTAGTGACGCCTGAAAAATAGGGGTGGTTTCAGTATGTGTAAGTTTTTTTTTATGACAGGTGGTAGACGAGTAGACGGATCACCTGCTGGTGTGCGATTGCTGCCGCGCATGAACACCCGCAACACCAGTAAGTCACAAGTGAGCTGCCATCCTTTAAACTCCCCCTTCCCCCCGGATTGGGCCTCCGGTACCCTTACTCACGCAGTGAAACACAGCACAAAGCTGCTTCATGCCGGTTTTTTGTGAGGCCGAGGTATCACTCCGGTGGAGCAGGCCCATACATGTCGAAGCGTGGCTCTCCCACGGTCAAAATATAATGATGACTCTATTTGCGTGACTTTATGTGAGAGTGAGATGTTGTATGACTTTACTTACTGATTAAAAGGCCCCCGACGGCGGCCATCTTGGATTTGGAATTTGTCACAATAAATATATTCTGGTACTCAAGTCATTTTATATGATACCCATATTGTGGGAGTTGTGTTAAAACCATATCTTTGTGAAGGCGGCCATCTTGGATCGATTTACATCCAACATGGCTAAGAACACTTTACTCATCTTTCAAACAAAATAATGCGGATGGCGCAAGTGGTAGTGACCCTGCCTCTTACGCCAAAGGTCGTGGGTTCGATCCCCACCCTGGAAAAACATTCGTGCGATGAACACTTGTGTTTGTTCAGTGTCTGGGTGTAATATATGTATTTAAGTATATATTTGTGTTCCTCTGTTGCCTGATATCTGTAACACAAGTGCTTAAGCTATTTAGTACGGAATCAGGTCAACGTATGAGATGTTGTGAGAATTATTATTATTATTAAATAAAAATCAGTTCATTCATTCGGGAGCTACACACACAGACACGTTAAACTTATAACACCCCATCCCGTCGGGGGTTAAAAATAAAATACTGATAAACTTACACACGTTCTGAAACCACCCCTATTTTTCAGGCATCACTGAAACGCAAAGAAATCCGCCCACAAAGCCACCCCACTCGGCTTAACCCGCATCAAATTGAAATCAGTTAATTTTCGAGGATCCATTTATAGAAATCAAAAGGGTTTAGATAAAGGTCATTTGATTGTAATAAAACTTGCGGTCTCCCGCAGCTTTAAGGTACTGTTCATCATCATCATCATCAGCAACCCACACTCGTCCACTGCTGGACATAGGTCTCCCCTAATGCACGCCACTGCTCCCGATTTTCGGCCGCTCTCATCCAGCCCACACCAGCCAGCCTTCGAATGTCATCATCCCATCTTGACGCAGGGCATCCTACACTACGCTTACCGAGTCGCGGTCTCCACTCAAGGACTTTACGGCTCCAACGGCTGTCAGTTCTGCGGCTAATATGACCAGCCCACTGCCACTTCAGTTTGCTAATTCGGTGGGCTATGTCGGTGACTCTGGTTCTCTGTCGGATTACATCATTTCTGTTGCGGTGTAGGTACTGTTACACAAGCTTATTTTCATGCTTATTAAAGCATGCTAATTTTGAGCTAGTGCTACTAAGTAGCATGTGTGGACAGACGTGCTATAAATAAGCATGCTAATTTGGGCAATGGTTAAAAATCACACGCTAGTCGATTTTTGAGCATGCTACTTGATGTGCAGATGGAAGGGGGAGTGTGGTGGAGTGTATTAGCACGTGTAAACAGGTTTGCTTATTTTTAAGAAAGCTAATAGTTGGCTAATAGCATGCTTATTATTAGCAAATGTGGACAGTTAGTTCATTAAGCATGCTCATATTTGGCATGCTTTTTAAGCATGCTATAACAAGCATGAGTAACAGTAATAATAATCTTCCAACCGATTAAGGCTACGGCGGCCAATCTCAACGATCAGCCACGTACGTAGGATATTATAGTGCTCAATTGTGTGCGCAAACACAAGTGCACTCTCTATTCCCTTATCCTCATATTCCAATGGGACACCTCTGTGACATGACCGGAGAGGGATCAGGCGCAGGACCAAAGGCTTAACGTGCTTACCGAGGCACGGGGGTACAAGATCGCCAACTTCCAGACTCCGGGCTGATACTTAGAAATTCTTATCGAAAACTTAGGTACAATTTTTTAACCTGACCCGGGGATTGAACCCGGGGCCTTTTGCGCAGCCGTCGCTTTAAAGTGCGACCCACCAACCTCTGCGCCAGTGAGGCAGTCAAATAACATCAATTCTTCGCTCGATTGCGTAGTTTTAAGGATCTTTGCCATGCTACCTCAGTGGTTCAGAACGCGTGGTCCATACGTGTGGTTCGAATCCTAACATGCACCTCTGGTTTTTTCAAAGCTATGTGCGCATTTCTACCATTAGCTAGGCAGTGAGGGAAAACATCGTGAGGAAACCTGCACGTTTCGGATAGTTTCTGAAACGTGTAACCATGATTCAGTTGGTCTGTTTCCCCTGTAAAAGGTTCCCTGGGAAAGAGCATTTTATGTATGGCACCCAGAGTATATAATAAGCTCCCCATGTCGATTAAAGAGCTACCCTTAAATAAGTTCAAATATTGCCTAAAGATGCATTTAATTAAAAAATGTTATTATGACGTCAGGGAATTCCTGAATGAAAAATTTGACATTTTAATTTGACATTTAAATTTAATTTAATTCAATTATTTATCTGTCATCTGTTGGCCGTGTGGTCCCCGGCAGAGTAGAATAGGCCACCCTCACTCTTACCGAGGTGTCGTAAAAGGCGACTAAGGTAAAGCTGCTGGCATGATCATCAGCACCCAGAGAAGGAAAACTCTGCATTTATATCAAAACCCTCGCCAACCCGTCTTGCCAAGCGTGGTGAGTATGGCAATTACCCCTCATGTGATTGAGGGAGGCCCGTGCCCCAGCAGTGGGGACTTAAATGAGCTGATGATGATGATGATGTTTTATCTGTAATTTATTAATTAAATTTCAATTTGATTTATAGTGGTTGATTGTTTCTAATTGTACGTATTGTTTAAGATAGTTATTCAACTCACAATTAAATTTGTACACCGTAATGGTAAATAATGTTGGAACGTTTCCTAAAACATAAACACCTCATTGTACACATGTTCAAGCAAATAAAGTTTCTTTATCTTTTTTATCTTTAAGCATAAAATTAGTGTTAATTGAATAAAAATCGAATGGCTAGACATCACTTGTCGATACCACATCCCTAGTGGCGTCTGTCACTCGAGCTGTCAGATCCATTGTAGATTTCGCTCGTACTGATGTTTGTTAATTAATTTTATTGCTATTATAATTTGTAATCCTACTCAGAATGCCTTTCATTGTTGATAATAGGGACAGACAGATAGCAAAAGAAACATTCTTTACCATTAGTGATGATGCCTGAGTGTTCGAAATAAACGAGATATCGATATTCCAATAACAAGACTTTCAGCACTAGTAGCGTCGCCCGTAAAAGCCATTAGGGCTATAATCTAAAATAAAAGAGCGAATCTCACGCCCGATTATATAGCTCTTCTTATAGCTCTATTTAGTTATTGTCTATTTTTCACTTTATAAGTCTTAATATCTTAGGTACTGTCTTTTTTTTCACATTAATAGTCTTTTTAATTTTTCTCTTTTTTATAATTCCGTTATCACTGTATCAAAACTTTGTACACATGTACCCGTGCGCAGCGCCGCCAAAGGCAGCACTGGCAGGGTCGCCATGCAATGATGGGCTTTGGGGACGTGTAACAGGAACAAGTGATGCGTTATAACTGCCTTATTTATTACGTACAGTGGCGGACAGGTCAAGCTATACAAAACTGTCAAATTTCCTCAATCGATTTCGAACTCAATGTGTAACAATAAAAGGTTTATAATCGAATGAAGAGATTTGACAGTTTTGTATAGCTTGATGTATCCGCCACTGTACAAATAACTTTTATAGTAACCTAACCTAGGGGCGAGGTGCGTCACACACTACAGTACGAAATATTTCCACTCAAAACGGGTTAACCAAATACCATACAGGAGTGTTATAATGATTGCTATAGATCCATATAACGGCTAATGGAGCTATTATTGAGTTAGGGGAGGAATATGCCATTAAGACAGTGGAAAACAAAGGCGATCTTGGCTCCTGTGACGCACGAGCTATTAATAAAACTCGATATAACCTTTTCAATACACCATAAATAAGTAGGTAATAATCTATACTATTTGTAAAGACTCTTCTACCATAGAGTAACTTATATAATTACACTGTTTTTTTTATCGTTTACATCTCGAAAACCTCATTATCCTCGTATCCAAGTTTATATGATAAATATCTTAATTTTTTTATTACCTAGCCACTTTTTGGGGTTCCGCAGCCAAATGGCAAAAAATGGAACCCTTGTCTGTCTGTCTGTCCGTCTGTCTGTCACAGCCACTTTTTTGCCGATGCTATAAGAACTATAATATTTTAACTTGGTAAATAGATGTATTTTGTTAACCGCATTACGATTTTTACTCAAAAATAGGAAAAAAACATATTTTTACGGGGTCCCCATACTTGGAACTGAAACTCATTTTTTTTTTCATTAAACCCATACGTCTGGGGTATCTATGAATAGGTCTTTAAAAATGATTTTGAAGTTTCAAATATTTTTTTTTTAATCTTAATACTTTTCGCAAGAGACGCTCCCAGAGTGGAGCCAACATTTTTTCTCAGTTAATGTTTTAATTATCTTGTGTTTTTGTTCTTATGTTCAATAAATATTTTTTTATTTACAACATTGTCATAATAATAAGAATATAAATAAGTACATATTTATAGTATGCTAAAAATTAACAAAAAGAGGAATAACAAGAGATGATGGATGAGATAAAATATATTTACAAAAGAGTGTAGTCTGTCCTGTTACTCATCGTGCGCAGAATGCTGGCGCGTTACCTCTTTGAATGGCCAACCAGGGGAATGGGGGTTAAAAGGTAAGCAGCGCACTTGTAACACCACTGGTGTTGCAGGTGTCCATGGGCGGCGGTAATCGCTTACCATCAGGTGATCCGTCTGCTCGTCTGCCACCTATATCATAAAAAAAACCCAACGCGTTGGCCGAGGTAGCTGCCAGCATTAATGTCACCTGAAATGTTGAATAGCAACCTTTTCTTCTTCATCTTAGCATGTAATTCCCGGTTGCGTAGCCCGGGGTACGCTGAAACCATGATTCAGGAATGGATGGGAGGGGGGGGGGGGGTCTGGAAATTGTAATAACTGAGGGACGACCCGTTTGGAACAGTGGTAGTCTGCCTTTGGTCCAAGGGTTGCGGGTTCGATCCTCGCACAGTACAAATATTTTTATGCATGAACATGTTTGTTTGTATTGGGCTGGGTGTTTCCTATGTATTATAAGTATGTATTTACAAAAGAATAGTTGATTCTGATATCCGTGACACAGGTGCTTATGCTACCTATCTCGGAGTCAGATCAATGTATGTGATGTTGTGAAATATTTATTTTCTTTATTTATTTTAGTTATAATGACTGCCGTCTGACCTTCGCAACCCTTTAACAGGGGAACCAGACCAACTGAATCATGGTTACACGTTATCAGAAACTTGTACCGAAACGTGCAGGTTTCCTCACGGTGTTTTCCCTCACCGCTGAGCAGATGGTAATGGTAGAAATACGCACATAAATTTGAAATAACCATTGGTGCCTACTTGGATTCGAACCTCGACCACCTGCGTGGAAGGCGCGTTCGTATATATTATATGTAGTATTTTTTTCTTATGTATTTCACTTTTTTGTTTACAGCTATATATTTTATTTATTTATAATGTACTTAATAATAAAATATTTATTTAAATATATTTATATATTATGTACGTATGCCATGCTACCTCAGTGGTTCAGAACGCGTGGTCCATACGTGTGGTTCGAATCCGAACATGCACCTCTGGTTTTTTCAAAGCTATGTGCGCATTTGTACCATTAGCTCGGCAGTGAGGGAAAACATCGTGAGGAAACCTGCACGTTTCGGATAGTTTCTGAAACGTGTAACCATGATTCAGTTGGTCTGATTCCCCTGTAAAAGGTTCCCTGGGAAAGAGCATTTTATGTATGGCACCCAGAGTATATAATAAGCTCCCCATGTCGATTAAAGAACTACCCTTAAATAATTTTAAATTAATTTAACTCAATTATCTATCTGTAATTTATTAATTTCATTTCAATTTGATTTATAGTGATTGATTGTTTCTAATTGTACGTATTGTTTAAGATAGTTATTCAACTCACAATTAAATTTGTACCATCATCATCATCAGCCCATTTAAGTCCCCACTGCTGGGGCACGGGCCTCCCTCAATCACATGCGGGGTAATTGCCATACTCACCACGCTTGGCAGATGGGTTGGCGAGGGTTTTGATATAAATGCAGAGTTTACCTTCTCTGGGTGCTGATGATCATGCCAGCAGCTTTACCTTAGTCGCCTTTTACGACACCTCGGTAAGAGTGAGGGTGGCCTAAATGTGTACACCGTAATGGTAAATAATGTTGGAACTTTTCCTAATACATTAACACCTCATTGTACACATGTTCAAGCAAATAAAGTTTCTTTTTCTTTTTTATCTTTAAGCATAAATTAGTGTTAGCCGAATAAAAATCGAATGACTGGACATCACTAGTCGGTACCACATCCCTAGTGGCGTCTGTTACTCGAGCTGTCAGATCCATTGTAGATTTCGCTCGTACTGATGTTTGTTAATTAATTTTATTGCTATTATAATTTGTAATCCTACTCAGAATGCCTTTCATTGCTGATAATAGGGACAGACAGATAGCAAAAGAAACATTCTTTACCATTAGTGATGATGCCTGAGTGTTCGAAATAAAACGAGATATCGATATTCCAATAACAAGACTTTCAGCACTAGTAGCGTCGCCCGTAAAAGCCATTAGGTCTGTAATCTAAAATAAAAGAGTGAATCTCACGCCCGATTATATAGCTTTTCTTATAGCTCTATCTAGGTAATGGCAATGTTAGGGTTATAGAGAGACGGTAAATCACAGCAAAAAGATTAAATATACAGAATCATAACCGTAGCCGTGTGGTCCCCGGCAGAGTAGAATAGGCCACCCTCACTCTTACCGAGGTGTCGTAAAAGGCGACTAAGGTAAAGCTGCTGGCATGATCATCAGCACCCAGAGAAGGAAAACTCTGCATTTATATCAAAACCCTCGCCAACCCGTCTGCCAAGCGTGGTGAGTATGGCAATTACCCCTCACGTGACTGAGGGAGGCCCGTGCCCCAGAAGTGGGGACTTCAATTAAATTTAATAATTAATTTTAATTGACTGACCGGATGGCGCAATTGGTAGTGACCCTGCCTCTTACGCCAAAGGTCGTGGGTTCGATCCCCACCCTGGACAAACATTCGTGCGATGAACACTTGTGTTTGTTCGGTGTCTGGGTGTAATATATGTATTTAAGTATATATTTGTGTTCCTCTGTTGTCTGATATCTGTAACACAAGTGCTTAAGCTACTTAGTACGGAATCAGGTCAACGTATGAGATGTTGTGAGAATTAAATGGGCTTATGATGATGATGATGATGATGATAGAAACATTAATTCTCAGACGACTCAGCTAACCTCCCCCGGGACCGAGCTCACGTTGCGGATGGACGTGGAAAACCCACCACTCTGTGTCCATTTTTGTCCTAGTCCAAATCAGGAGTTCCCGAGGTCCGGCCCATTTCCGCGGCGGTTCGGCCCGATTACCGGTTATGTGGTGTGATCCACTCCCATAAGGCAGTCGCCGCGGACCCTGTCGTATTTTGACCTTGGAGGAACTCTAAGGGGTCCCGTCTGGCTTCACCTGGGCTAACACCCAGACATGTGAATGCAACTTGACATGGGCCCCTGAAACTGGCAGCCCCTTTTTTTATGCTAGATGCGGACAAACAAGCAAGCGAGTCACCTGATGGAAAGTAATCATCGCCGCCCATGAACATCCGCGAAATCGGAGAGATCGCTAATGTGTTGCCGGCCTTTTTAAAAAAGAGTACGCTCTTCTCTTGAAGGTCCCTAAGTCGTAGCCGTCCGGAAATACTCCTGCAGCCAAACCGTTCTACAGAACTGAGGTACGTGGTAGAAAGTTCCGGGAAAAACGCACAGTATTAGACCGCCATCCATCGAGATGATGAGGATAAAATGACAATCGCTTGCGAGTGGTTCGATGTAAGAATTCGGTTGCAGGGAGTAGCTCAAACAGTTCAGAGCACTCCCCATGATAGTTGCGGTATACAATGCTAGAGGATCAATCCCTCTTCTCTAGAGGGGCTCTTGAGAAGTAGGAATCTTTCGGCGCTTTTGTGGCCGTCGAGGAAGACAAAGAGAGGGTTGTTGTCACTTGTATTGCCCGCCTTCCTATCCTTGGCAGGCACCCGGAGGACAGACCAGCGTTCAGTCAATGCGCGGTTCGAGTCGTGTCCCACAAACCAGAGGGATGTGGCGACGACATACAACCCCTGCTTTTCCCGTCCCATCGGCTGCGTCCGCAATCCAGCGGAATTGGTCGCATGGGCCGGTTTTCTAGAGGGGCTACCGAAAAATGAAACACTAAAAAGCATAAAAAAAAGTTTTTTTTTTTATATATGAGAGGTGGCAGACGAGCAAACGGATCACCTGATGGTAAGCAATGGACAACATTTCAAAATTGCTAAGCTCTGAAACAAAATTGGCTTTTTTTGTTTCAGAGCTTAGCAATTTTGAAATATCTTTATTTATTTTTCCGCTGCTCGAATATATATTTATTAATTTTTTATATTGCTTATTTACTGAGAAAAAAATTAAAAACTAAAAAACGTAAGATGACGTCATCGGACGGCAGAATGTAAAATATTTCTTTGCTTAGCACATTATAGTTTTAAATTTACGAAATGCCAAACCCATGACATGTAACTGTCAAAAAAAATTACAACTTGTCAACGTTGAATGTTTGAATAACGTTGACAATGTTGACACTAGTATTATTTACCTTTGACAGTAGTACCTTTTTTTTATTAAAACAATGATAAGCAAAGGAATATCGCTGTATTCAGCCGTCCGATGACGTCATTTGGCGCTTACGTCTATTTAGAATATAAAGAATTTCAATAATGATTTAATGCATGAAAATGGCCAAATTTTGAAAAAAGAAAAAATATGGGTCTGTTCATTTTATGTCTATTTTCATATAAAAAACAATATGGACATGTTAAAAATATGAAATGTTGTCCATTCCGCCGCCCATGGACACCCGCAACACCAGTGGAGTCACAAGTGTGTTGCCAACCTTTTCCCCTCCCCCCCCATTGGGCCTCCGGTAACCTCACTCACACGGCGAAACACAGTGCAGGCGCGGCTTCACGCCGGTCTTCTGTGAGGCAGTGTTATCACTCCGGTCGAGCCGGTCCGACCGAAAGAAACCGCCTTCAAAAACCACAAACTAAAAAGTGTAAAATAACATTTTTAACACTTAATACACTTTCAATAACATTTCATAACAGTACACTCGAAAAAAGGTGTTATTGAAGTCGCCACCTATAACCCCTGTTGAATAATTGAATGAAATATTACAAGATAATAAGCAATATAACATGAAAAAATTTAAATCTGCGCTATTAAACTGGTTGGACCAATTCCAATACGAAAACCTAGAAGAACTAATTCATAGAATAATAAGCTTAAATTAGTCAGCTAATTAAAACTTTATAGATTGAAATAAATAAATTAATATCAAACACACAGTGTTCCATCATCGCACTTTCTTCGTAAATAATTCTTAAGTTTCAAATATGGAATTCTAATGTTCGAAATTTAAAATCGTTAATAAATCGATGTTTCTGTGTTGGCGAATGATGCAGAAGCAATTCGCAACCATTTTTATGGTTTGTCATGCACTCCGTGTCAATAGTTTGATTATTGGCACACCAGAGGGCAGCTTGAACGCCGACAACAAATTAAAGCGTTCTGCGACACGTCCTCTCGCAGGAGATTCTGGACGACGAAAGAATGTAAATAATGTAAAAAGTATAAATAATGTAAGTAAAGGTAAATAATTAATAAACACCAACATCATTGTATCATCTTTAATATTAAGAAAACACTCCTGTTATTAGTATTATATTATTCTAAAAAGAGCCTCTTCTCACAACACAGGGCGACCTTATGTGAGAGCAGTTCAAATATTGCTAAGTATCAGTGTTTCTTGAATAAACGTTAAACGATAAGATAGTCTTAGGCGCCGACTTCGGTAAAACCTTTTCTCGAGTGTGCTGTTATAAAATGTTATTTTTAAGTGTATGAAGTGTTAAAAATATAATTTTACACTTTAATTCGTGGTCTTTGAAGACGGTCTTTTTTCGTCGAAACTTTTCATTTACTGCCTTAACTTCAATAAAAACTAGTGTCGGTGCCACAGATCAACGTGAAAAGGTATCTTAATGTACGAAATATTTCCACTCAAAAGGGGTTAACCAAATACCATACGGGAGTGTTATAATGATTGCTATAGATCCATATAACGGCTAATGGAGCTATTATTGAGTTAGGGGAGGAATATGCCATTAAGACAGTGGAAAACAAAGGCGATCTTGGCTCCTGTGACGCACGAGCTATTAATAAAACTCGATATAACCTTTTCAATACACCATAAATAAGTAGGTCTACTATTTATGAAGACTTTCTACCATAGAGTAACTTATATACTTACACTGTTTTTTTTATGGTTTACATCCCGAAAACCTCATTATACTCGTATCCAACTTTATATGGGAAATATATTAAATTTTTTATTACCTAGCCACTATTTAGGGTTCCGCAGCCAAATGGCAAAAAAAGGAACCCTTGTCTGTCTATCTGTCCGTCTCTCCGTCACAGCCACTTTTTTCCGATGCTATAAGAACTATAATATTTTAACTTGGTAAATAGATGTATTTTGTTAACCGCATTACGATTTTTACTCAAAAATAGGAAAAAAACATTTTTTTAGGGGGTCCCCATACTTGGAACTGAAACTCAATTTTTTTTCATTAAACCCATACGTCTGGGGTATATAGATACCTCAACATCATTTTTAAAGACCTATTCATAGGAATAGGTCTTTAAAATGATGTTGAGGTTTCAAATATATATTTTTTCTAAACTGAATACTTTTTGCAAGAGACGCTCCCAGAATGGACCCAACATTTTTTCTCAGTTAATGTTTTAATTATCTTGTGTTTTTGTTCTTATGTTCAAAAAATATTTTATTTCCTTGAAAAAAAAATCCGCTGTTTATTTATTTATTTACAACATTGTCATAATAATAAGAATATAAACAACTTCGAGGATGAGGTGAATAGGAGAGTCCAGTTAGGTTGGGCAGCATTTGGAAAACTACATCGTGTCTTCGTATCGTCGATACCACAGTGCCTAAAGACGAAAGTTTTCAATCAGTGCGTCCTACCCGTCATGACATACGGAGCCGAAACGTGGACACTTACGGTACGGCTGGTCCACAAGTTAAAGGTCGCTCAGCGGGCTATGGAACGAGCAATGCTCGGCGTCTCTCTCCGAGATCGAATCCGAAATGAGGTGATCCTGCAGAGAACCAAGTTATCGACATTGCTCACCGGATTAGCAAGCTTAAGTGGCAGTGGGCTGGCCATATTAGCCGCAGAACCGACAACCGATGGGGTAAACAGGTTCTGGAGTGGAGATCGCGTCTTGGCCAACGCCGGCGCCCTCTGGCTAGGTGGGGGACGATCTGCGCAGGATGGCTGGCAAGAGCTGGATGCGAGAAGCCATGGATAGATCACAGTGGCGAACAATTGGAGAGGCCTACGTCCAGCAGTGGACTGCGATAAGCTGATGATGATGAAAAAAGTACATATTTATAGTATGCTAAATATTCACAAAAAGAGGAATAACAAGAGATGATGGATGAGATAAAATATATTTACAAAAGAGTGTAGTCTGTCCCCTTACTCATCGTGCCCAGAATGCTGGCGCGTTACCTCTTTGAATGGCCAACCCAACGCGTTGGCCGAGGTAGCTGCCAGCATTAATATCACCTGAAAAGTTGAGTAGCAGGCAACCTTTTCTTCTTCATCTTAGCGTGTAATTCCCAGGGTACACTGAGAGCATAATTCAGGAATGGGGGGGGGGGGCTGGTAATTGTAATAACTGGGGGACGACCCGTTTGGAACAGTGGTAGTGAACGTTGCCTTTGGTCCAAGGGTTGCGGGTTCGATCCCCGCACAGTACAAATATTTTTATGCATGAACATGTTTGTTTGTATTGGTCTGGGTGTTTCCTATGTATTATAAGTATGTATTTACAAAAGAATAGTATTATATGTATATATTTGTAATCCCACTGTTGATTCTGATATCCGTAACACAGGTGCTTATGCTACCTATCTCGGAGTCAGATCAATTTATGTGATGTTGTGGAATATTTATTTTATTTATTTATTTTAGTTACAATGAAGCGACTGCCGTCTGACCTTCGCAACCCTTTAACAGGGGAACCAGACCAACTGCATCATGGTTAAACGTTATCAGAAACTTGTACCGAAACGTGCAGGTTTCCTCACGGTGTTTTCCCTCACCGCTGAGCAGATGGTAATGGTAGAAATACACTCATAAATTTGAAAAAACCATTGGTGCTTACTTGGATTCGAACCTCGACCACCTGCGTGGAAGGCGCGTTCGTATATATTATACGTAGTATTTTTTCTTATGTATTTCACTTTTTTGTTTACAGCTATATATTTTATTTATTTATAATGTACTTAATAATAATATATTTATTTAAATATATTTATATATTATGTACGTATGTATATAATGTAGTTATTTCATATTAGTGTTTCTTTTTTTCCTTACTAGTAACTACAAAATTTCCTTTCGCCGCACCACTGCACTTTCTGCATGACCCAAAGGTTGACTGGTAGAGAATGCTTCTTGGCATTAAGTGCGCCTTATTGTATCAAAATTTGTGCAATAAAGTTTTAAATAAAATAAATAAATAAGTATCCATTGAGCTACCATCGCTCGCCGGGCAACCTTCTGATATTGTATATTATCCTACCTGTCAATCTGTATTGTATATGTAAGAAATCGATGAGTTTCATTTGAGTGTTTATTTATTGACAAGCCAGACAATCCCGCTGGCTTGGAGCCAAGCGGTTGCTCATATAGCGGAGTACCTATATCTTGAGATTAGAGATGGGAAAACTATCGACAATTTTGTAATAACATGATAATTTTGCAAATCATTGAACAGATCAGACTGTCCTGCTGGCTTGAAGTCAAGGAATTCCTCATCTAGCGAAGTATATCTTGAGATAAGAGATGGGAAAACTATCGACAATTTTATAATAACACGATTTTTATCGATAGTTTCGGAAATCATCGCACAAACCAGACATTCCTGCTAACTTGAAGCCAAGGGGCTGCACATCTAGCGTATAATATCTTGAAATTAGAGATGGGAAAATTATCGACAATTTTGTCGGATCAGATATTTAGATAATTTTGCATTCATCGCACACACCAAACACTTCTGGCTTGGAATAGAAAAAAGATGCTCCTTTTTTAGTGTAGGTACCTACTGTAACAAAATTGTATGTAATTAAAAAGGATACAGTGGGTCCAGTACAAAACGTTAACTCATAAAAATAAAGAATAAAATATTTATTGTGTAAAAATACAATAAGCACGCACAGCACAATCGTAACAGGAGAAGAGAGCGCAGTTAAATCAAAACAGCATGCGCTGTTGTTGGCTGGCACAATGGCGCCATCCAGTGACAAGTATTACAAGCTAGCTGTCCGTATGGCAGCATCTGTTTACATATTTACCAGTAATCATAGAGTAACTTACATATACTGAGATAGAGGCATCAGTCGACTGGCCAGAGCTAGCGCCATCTAGGGGAAAACGATAAATACTCAACGGCTATGTAAAACAGCCACCTTCGGATCAGAAATCATTTATATGCTAATAATAAAAAAAAAAACAAATTTTGAATTTCGAATTTTTCCGTTCTTTTTGAAATTACTCATGTGGGTCGGCGGCTGGAGGTAATTATTTCGGAAACATGCTTTACTAGCGCGATGTAAAAATGCAAAGTGACATCTACCGAAACAACGCCAAACCACCTACTCGATTGCTTTTCCAAGTTCCATCTGCTTGTAACAAGCTCCATCTAACGAAACACGCTGAAGTATTTTTCTCATATTAAGGGACGAAGTACTAAGTGAAATGACCCTGCCAGTAATCTCGCGTCCGCTTGTAATGTGACGCGGTTGAATCATCAAGCATTACCTTTGTACTACAATGTAGAGCCTGCGCCACGAAAAAAGTCCAGCGGAAAGACCTGGAAGTAAAATTGGAGATTCCTTATGTCTATGAGCATAAAATTCAAATTTCGGAACTTCTTTGGTGGCGAGGGCTTTCTTACTTGTTTATTTTCGTCGAGTTTAGCCCCGTTTTGTGAATTTTAGTATAGATAGATAGATACACTTTATTACACAAAGTTTACAGATCTTAGTCTATAGTAAAAAGTAAAGTAAAGTATCAGCCTATATGTCCCACTGTAGGGCAAAAGCTTCCATCTCCACTATCCATAGAAATCAAGTCATCGCTACTATGATGGGAGTAGGCTTAATCACCATGCTTGCCTAATGCGGATTGGTGATCATAATCCCGAGCAATGTTACTTATGAAACATACCTGAATCATGGTTACACGTTAGAAACTATCTGAAACGAGTAGGTTTCCTCACGATGTTTTCCCTCATCCTCAAGCTTATCGAAGTAAATTATCTATACTGTAGCCTATACTGTCCCACTGCAGGGCAAAGGCCTCCATCATAGAAATCAAGTCATCGCTACTATGATGGGACTAGGCTATCACTACGCTTGCCTAATGCGGATTGTTGATCATAAACCCGAGCTATGTTCGAAAAACTTGAAACATACATTTTGCTCGACCCGGGAAGTAAACGCAGGACCCCAAGATCACGGCCTAGTACTTAAACCACTAGACCAACGGGGCGATTCAGTCTAATAGTAATATAGTATAATGCAACGCAAAAGTTCAAAATCATACTCTTTATTATTTTCAATGTTTCGTGTATATTACATTAGTACTGGTGGGGCTCCCGCGCTACTGTAGTGCATCTGCGATGTTTGCTCACGCGCACACTGACGGCTTCCACACCGTGGTGCGGCGCCGCACGCGTCGCTGATGCACCGCACGCGCGGGAGCCCCAACACCATCCTGAGCGTGCTCAGCCAGAAGCCGGACAGCCCCGCGCTGCGGCACTGGCTCCAAGTGCATGTGCGCTTGCCCGGGGTCGCAGCGCGCGGCAGATACCTAAATTAATTGGTTGTGGTTGTGGTTCTACTAACATAATTTTTAAGTATTTTTGTATACTAATAGTATTATGGGCAAAGCCTGAAATAAATGAATTTTAATTTAATTTTTAATTTAATTTAATTAGTGTATCGATTGGACTGTCGATACTATCGATGATAGCATTGCCTGGTTCTGAGCTATAATTTGATGTGACGTCAAGTATCGATCGGCAACATGTCACATCACTACTTAAGATATTTTGTATAAGAATATCGCCTGTTGCTCATTTCCAGACGATGTTGATCAATAGAAGGTCACTTACACAATGGTTTTGTTCTAGACAAAGGGGTTTTGATGAATCATGCCCGGTGGGTGTCAATGCTACTATAGCTAGATGCAAAGACTCGTGGCAGACAGTAGACTATTTGTTTTGCAGCCTCAAACGCGTTGAACAACAACAAGCCTGTGAAGCTAACGTGGGTGCGGTACGAGGTACGCGGGGGTACGAGGTGTTTGCAGCCTCGTTCCGCACTATGTTTGAATTCTTATTGTTAAGTGCGGCACGAGGTCTAAAAAACCCGGTATTAAGGTAGGTATACCATAGAACAAGGAATCAATAGCACATCTCCGATATACAGTTATCGCTTTCCTATACTAAGATTAAGAGATTAAGACTGAACGGATGGCGCAACTCGTAGTGACCCTGCTTTTTACGCCAAAGGTCGTGGGTTCGATCCCCACCCTGGACAAATATTGGTGCGATGAACACTTGTGTTTGTTCAATGTCTGGGTGTAATATTTGTATTTTTGAGTATATATTTGTTTTCCTCTGTTGTTTGATATCTGTAACACAAATGGTTAAGATAGGTACTTAGTACGGAATCAGGTCAACGTATGAGATGTTGTGAGAATTATTATTATTATTAATATTATACTGAACAATTTGGAAGTAATGCCTTTCGCACGACAGAGAAGTTTAAGTTTTCCCTTGCCGATATAACGGTGAGATACGTACATGGTACTTTAAGCCCTGTATCGCATTGAACGTGTTAATCGTCTCCCTGACTGTTTCTCGAAAGTTATTAAGTATTAAGTATTACATAGCCGTTGAGTATTGGTCGTTTTCCTCTAGATGGCGTTAGCACTGCTAGCCGACTGATGCCTCTATCTCAAAATATATAAGTTACTCTATGATATAACTTTAATTATATCACAACACGAGTGAAACCGCGCGGCTAGCCTACCTCTCCTTGACAAAATGTTTTGAATATAATCTATTATGAGGTCTGTCCACACAAAAAAATCTGCGACTGACGCTTTTTCCAACGACTAAAAAGCCTTAGTCAACATTTTCCTTAAGGTGACGGGTAGGGCACACTAGCGACGCCAATCCATTTTAATTTCAAGCTCCTAAACCGGGTCTATTTCAAACAATTTCGGGATTACAATCTCTCGGCAAATACTTATACTATTTATTAAATAACCATGCACAAATGTTTGGTCAAACGCGTACGCGAAACATTGATTCACGCCAAAAGTCGCCACTTTTGGCGTGAATCATTTTATCGCGTACGAAAGCGGACCCGACATTTGTGCATAGTTATTTAATAAATAGTATAAGTGTTTGCCGCGAGGTTGTAACCCCGAAATTGCTTAAAATAGATACGGTTTAGTAGCTAAAAATTTAAATTTGTTTGCGTCGCTAGTGTGCCCTGCCCGTCACCTTAAGAACCTATTAAATACACAGGAAATTGCTTTAGAGTATTCCCTTATACCCTTCGGTATATCGAAACGTCTGGAGAAAGCTAGAAAAAGACAGATAACAAAGAAAAAGATCCTAAACAAACCGACACAGGGAGTCAACAAGAAATACATTTTGGCTCAGTTGATATAAGTCCTCTTCAACAGAATATACATACATATGTATAACAATACTCGGACAAGGCGAGAAATAAGGAAAAACATTTAAAATATTAATAAAACTCTATTAAACTCGCGCCACAATTTTTCCCTACCAAAAATCACAGATCAATGTACCATATATTAAAGACCTTCTGTCAGTTGACGTTTCTCTCTCTTTTTTTATGGCTTGCTGTTGCATCTAACGAGACAACTCTGCCAATGTCAAGTGATTAAAGAGACACGTTCCTTAGAAAATTGGTTGAGTAATAAGCTGGATCTCTTCAATGACGTTTTTCTCAATTATTTTATTTATTTGACAATCTGGTGACGTTGACGTTTGTATAATCTGTGGAGGGAGACGTCTTGTCATTTGTTATTTCGCCGTTTTGATTAATTGCTCGCCACAGACATCAAAAGCCAAGGGCATGTCATATAATATATATAAAGGTTGTTTGGAAGAGATCGCTCATAGTGATAAGGCCGCCTTCGTTGTACACATCCTGTAATACCTAGTCTTAAGTTTTCATACTTTACTTTAAGTGCAATAAAAGTATACCTGTTCATTCATTATTCAAACTTACATTTTGAAAGTGGGAGAGCCACGATTTGGCATGAATCGGCCGGCTCGTACGGAGTAATACTGTGCTGCGTGAGTGAGGGTACCGGAGACCCAATCCTCAAACTCCCAACATAAACAGGAATTCAATGATTGGCAAACATTTAGTAGGTACTTACCTATTCATAGCGCCACCAAAGAACTCCCGTGAAAAGCGGCCTTCAGTCGCCATAAACATTCAAACATTCAAATGTTATGTTCATAGACACAATTATGTATGCGTCTTGTTATTCATGTTCACGTTATAGATGTACTTTTCCGTTTTCTATTAATATTGTCATTATTTTTTTCATGTTGTATGTTTTATTATGAGTCGTCGCTCGAAGGTACAGCCTGTAAATCAGCGCTGCAGCGGCTGCTTAGCGGTTGTTGTAGCACATGCTGAGGCTGAACCTTGTTGGCCGCAGCTTGATAATGTTTTGTCCTTATTTAGATTTGTATTTAATGTGTTGTGATCAATAAAAAAAATTAAAATTAAAAAAAAAAATTGCCCGAGTTTTACCGCGAGACTTCATTCGTGGCGCGAACTCTAAAGTAGATAAAAAAAAATTATAGTTCATTTTTTTTTTGCATGCATTTGCAATTTATTTTGTAGTAAATAACACACTTAAAAATTTCATCTCGTGTTCAAGCGGGTTAGCAACGCGTTCAGTGGTCTAGTTGGTAGAACATTCACCCGGATTGTGAAAGGTGTAGGTTTGTGTCCCGCCTGAACACGAGATGAATTTTAAGTGTGTTATTTACTTAAAAATAAAATTTATATTTAAACACGGAACAGTTCGATATTTGCAGTCTTTGTATGTGCTTTGTACAAGCTTGTGCAAACAATGACTTTCAATGTATGCAAATAAAGGAGCTTTTGAGTTTGAGATTAACATGGGGCTTTTTTTTTGGAAAAACTGTCTAATCTCTTCAACTTAAAGGTTCAATTTTGATTGAAGAAAATATCATAAAAATTACAATCCTGGATTAAAAAACAAAGAAAAAAAATAACCAAGCAGTTTAAATATTTGCACAAATGATAAAGATGACTATAGAGGTCGGAACAAAATATAATAATAATTCTACAAAACAAACAGTCCAAATATTAAAAAAAAAACTTTGCTTTTCCATACAATCGGAGAGCTGGAGCTGGAGTTTACTAAGTTATCAACAAAACAATTCAAACTTTATTTTCATAAATATAAGGTTGAGTATAAAAAGTTATTTCGAACAAATTCATGTTTCCAGTATAAACGGTTGGTAATACATAAGGCTAATCGGAGCTACCAAAACAGTCCTGTGAAAATATTTTTGCGTCACTCACGTTACGGTTGGCTTTCATTCAACAGCCCCATCTTTAAAATTCATGAAATAAAAGCCCGAAATAAATGCCAGTCGATTAAGGTAAAGTCACAATAGAATGTATTCCAGTACAGAATTTCCTCTCATATTTAACGAAAACATTGAATAACACTATGAAAGTTTCATACTGTAAACGCCAGGGTGCCCAAGTGCGCTTGCACCCGCGCTGTCAATGTGTACGTGCGCCAAGCGACCTATGTAGGCTGTTACTGTACTGTTCTACATGTGGCCTATAACACCGCGCCGCGTCGCATACTGCGGGCGCCAGAGTGCCCGAGTGCGCGTGCACCCGCGCTGTCAATGTGTGCGTGCGCCAAGCGACCTATGTAGGCTGTTACTGTACTGTTCTACTTGTGGCGTATAACACCGCGCCGCGTCGCATACTGCGGGCGCCAGAGTGCCCGAGTGCGCGTGCACCCGCGCTGTCAATGTGTGCGTGCGCCAAGCGACCTATGTAGGCTGTTACTGTACTATTCTACATGTGGCCTATAACACCGCGCCGCGTCGCATACTTAGGGCGCCAGAGTGCCCGAGTGCGCGTGCACCCGCGCTGTCAATGTGTGCGTGCGCCAAGCGACCTATGTAGGCTGTTACTGTACTGTTCTACATGTGGCCTATAACACCGCGCCGCGTCGCATACTGCGGGCGCCAGAGTGCCCGAGTGCGCGTGCACCCGCGCTGTCAATGTGTGCGTGCGCCAAGCGACCTATGTAGGCTGTTACTGTACTGTTCTACATATGGCCTATAACACCGCGCCGCGTCGCATACTGCGGGCGCCAGAGTGCCCGAGTGCGCGTGCACCCGCGCTGTCAATGTGTGCGTGCGCCAAGCGACCTATGTAGGCTGTTACTGTTTAAACATGTGGTTTTATTCTTTATTAGACGTTTTCTTCACTGTACGTTTTATAAATTATTCTGAGGAATGAGGTTGGATTCCACCCGGCAAAGGTCCCAAACAACTGAGGGCCGTATTGTTCGGCTTACTGCGAAAGGGTCTCATTTGAAAGGTCGCAATGCTGGTAGACCCAGAGATGCACCCTTTGCGTAATTATTTTTTTAAACTTTCCTTAAAAGGAATTTAAAATAGATACCGGACTTCTGCTCGTCTGCCAGCTATCACATAAAAACAGTTTTTTTATGATAGGTGGCAGGCGAGCGGATGGATCACCTGATGGTTGATCAACCAATTGTCATCGACTAGTGGAGAGTAACTGCAACACCACATCACATGGAGTCACATGTGCACTGTCAACCTTCCCTGTTTCCCCGAATTGGGCATCCAGTACCCACAATTCCAGCGCAGGCTCTGGTTGATGTCAGTTTTCTGAGAGGCCGGCGTATTACTCAAGTAAAACCAGCCGCCTATGCCAATCTTCCAAAGGAATAATTAAACACAAGTTTTTTTAGGCACTTATGTTAAAAAAAAAAACTAAAATGACACTTTTAATTTATTTTTATTTTTCAACAGAGACTCTGATTTTTATCAGTTCGAGACTGGTTTATTTTAGCTATTTTCATAGTCTGATGTCAAATGGTCTACTACTGTGGGGATCCGGTGCTGGGGTAATATTTTTTTTTGTTAGATTTTCGCGTTGCATTATAACTATAATGTATCAATACGGGGATTAACACGATATTTATTATGTGAAACAACATTGTGTACTCACATATTTATAACAGCCGTGGTCACGAGAGGCGACGAGGAGTCCGCTCGTGACCACGGCTGCTGGAACGTAGCCGAAACGTCGAGCCAAATATGTGAGTACACAATGTTGTATCACATAATAAATATCGTGTTAATCCCCGTATTGATACATTATAGTAATAATAAATAATAATAAGTAAATATTATCACTAAAACATTAAATCGGTTGGCGTCGCTAGTGTGCCCTACCCGTCAGCTTAATAGGCTGATACTTTACTTTCCTAGAGACAAAATTACCCGTGCAGGATTTTACAATGACCCAATTAACAATGTTTAGCAAGCAATTTGAAGGACGGGCAGGGCTTCATTTGATTCAATTATTGAACACGACCTTTTGAAAACTGACTTAAAACATTAATTACGATAATTAATATTAACTTTACAACAAATTCGTTAACGAATATTAACGAAATACACCGATATTTTTTATCGTTAACACCTCGCTCGGCAAACACTTAAATACTATTTATTAAATAGACATGCACAAATGTTGGGTCCAATGCGTACGCGAAAAAATTGATTACCGCCAAAAGCGGCCACTTTTGGCGTGAATCATTTTTTCGCTTACAAAAACGGATTATTTCCTAAATAGTATAAGTGTTTGCGAAGAGGTTGTAACCCCGAAATTGTTTAAAATAGATCCGGTTTAGTAGCTAAAAATTGAAATCGATTAGCGTCGCTAATGTGCCCTACATTACGTTTGCCACTCTAGAACTCGTTTACCCCATCGGTTGTCGGTTCTGCGGCTAATATGGCCAGCCCACTGCCACATAAGCTTGCTAATCCAGTGAGCAATGTCGATGACTTTGGTTCTCTGCCAGATCACCTCATACACGTAATACATAGAATAAATTATAAAAAAAACGGGACAGAGCATAAAAGTTGCGGCCAACCAGGCTCAGCCTCAGCATACGCTGCAACTGCCCCAAGCAACAGCTGCAGCGCTGGTTTTCAGGCTGGACCTTGGGTGACGCCTTTGCATTAGAAGAAATATAAATATTGACATGCAATACAATACAATAGAATTAAGATAACAAAACAGATACAAAATTATCGAATACACAAAGACCGACCAAGATCAGAAGGCACTTCAGTGTCATTAATAAGAGGGCGTTGTACAGCGTAAGCGTTTTTTCTTGCTTTTGAGGCTCATTTTTTGGCAAAAAAATGAGCTACAAAATTAATACAATCAGTCGTAAACACTGGTGGAGTTTTGAAAAAAGTTACAAAAACATTACGTGTGCCTTTAAAATTTGGGGGTTCGCATTTTTTGGCAGGACGGCTCAAATATTTGAGGCATCCTTCATTTTAATTTAAAAAAATATATGCTAGAGACGACAAACAAGTAAGCGAGTCACCTGGTGGAAAGCATCGCCGCCGATAAACATCCGCGAAATCAGAGAGATCGCTAATATGTTGCCGGACTTTTTAAAAAGGAGTACGCTCTCCTCTTGAAGGTCCCTAAGTCGTAGCCGTCGAGAAAAACTCCCGTAGGTAAACTATTCCACAGAACTGAGGTACATGGTAGAAAGTTCCGCGAAAAACGCATTAGAAATTTTATGTAATTTGATTAACATTAGGACTATGTTTATTCTTGTTAAATCTTTATCTGATTCCGTATTTTATTGGTACTAGTGGCCCGCCCTCACAGTTCCACTTTATACCAATAGATGGCGCTAGGTATTGATTGCATCGCGCAAGCGTCAATACATTATTGCCGCGTGGATTTTCTATTTTGTATGTAACAGCTGAGTTTTATTCGCTTATTTTGTTAATCTAAAATGCTAAATGAACTTAATTCACGATACCCATTATGAGGTTTTCGGGTTGTTCATCGTCAGCCCATTTAAGTCCCCACTGCTGGGGCACGGGCGTCCCTCAATCACATGAGGTGTAATTGCCATACTCACCACGCTTGGCAGACGGGTTGGCGAGGGTTTTGATATAAATGCAGAGTTTTCCTTCTCTGGGTGCTGATGATCATGCCAGCAGCTTTACCTTAGTCGCCTTTTACGACACCTCGGTAAGAGTGAGGGTGGCCTATTTATTCTACTCTGCCGGGGACCACACGGCTAACATTCGTGATCATAAAAATAACGGTGTACATTTGATTTGGGAGCCATATCGCGATGGTGGCTTGGAACGCACCTTCCACACGACGTGGTCGAGGTTCAAATCCGAGTGCGCATGATTTTTTCAATCGCGTGCTACTTTAGAATAGTCATTTACGGGATTTCTGCCATGCACTTACTTTAGATTTGAGTTTCCGTATTTCGGTTCGGCCTCATAGAAAACCGGCGTGAAGCAGCACTGTGATGTGTTTCGCTGCGTAAGTGAGTGGAGGCCTAATCCAGAGGGAAAAAGATCTCTGTTTCTGTTGTAAGTAACTTGTATGTGAAATATGTATTTTGTTAGGTATCCGCAGAATATCAGCGTCGAGGCTCTGTGTCTCGACAAATAGCTGAGCGGGGACCTTTTTGGCGCCACTTAGAATTTCGATACCTAGATTAGGATTAAATTAATAAGTAATGTATAGATCTATATTTTGTTATCTGTATTTTTGGCGCCAAATAAACATTTCTATAAAGGTTGTCACAAAAGAACACTTGTGACTCCACTGGTGTCGCGGATGTCCATGGGCTGCAGCAATCGCCTACCATCAGGTGATCCGTCTGCTCGTCTGCAACTTATGACATAAAAAAATCAAACTTTTAAGGTGTAAGCTTCTTTGATGTAATTCAATAAGCGAAGATTACAGACATTTTCCCTCTTATTACAAAAAATGTTAGTTCTTAAAGGATTGGCAGGTGCCCATGTATTTTGAGTACCGCAATTAGGTTCATCGTTTCTAGATGTAAATATGTGGATTTCAATGCTTAAATTGAGTGTAATCAATAATGTAATCATGAGATAAACGTAGAAGTTGGAAATAATAAGTTAATAACTAACATAACCTCAAAAGTGAAATGTGAGATAATATTCAGAGATAACAGAATTTCAGACATGTCTATCCAGTTTAATCGAATAATCGATTATAATGCGTAGTCAAATACCATATAATAATATGATAAGTTGTGGTACCGACTTTAATCCGAAACTAGCAAGTTAATGATTATTACGGCATAATGTTAGGACTTCATTTTTTATTACAAATCCTCGACTAACCATAAACAACTTAGTACCGCAAGGTTAGTGTCAAAATTGATCGAATCATTCCATCATTCGTTCAGTGACATTTCATTTTACAGAACCTTATTTTGTTGCTTGAAGTAAAAATTGTAAAGAATGATTTTTAAGAAACAATAAATTAAAATATTTACCTATGTAAGGTTTCCAAGTAATATGCAATTCCTATGAATTGCTTATATTTTTGGGATTAAATCCCAAAAATAAATTAGCCACTTTCTCACAAATAACTTTAGTGTAAAACGGAATGAACTGTCACAGGGATAAGCTGTCCTGGTTACTGAAACGAAATTTTGAGGTTATTATTTTAGTACTCATTTTAAACTAGGGATCGGGTGGTTTAACTGAAGTAGGTATTAAAGTTGATATACTAAATGACGTCAAACTTAGTTTTGTAATAATGAATATTCTAGTTCTTCAGTTATTCCCAGAATTAATCACACTACTTATTTTAAACCACGTTTTGGAATAAGAGGTTTTAAGTTTATGTACAAGTTAAACTAATTTAAGTTTCTCTTTGAGGATCGAGCGGTCTTAATAGTATAAATTTGGAATATTTGAAGATTCCAAAATGGCGCGCTATTAAAAACTTTCAGTCATCCTTACACATTGGTCTCCCATCGTAAAGGAATAAAGTGTACACTTGTGTTTGTACACACACTTGAGCACATTATATTTTTTCTTCATACTCTAATCATTGACGTTTTTGGCTACTCTGGATGATTATCAGCTCGATGAAATAAGATATTGTTATTATACTTACCCCTGTTGGTCTGCTGGTCTAAGTACCGGGCCGTGATCTCGGGGTCGTGGGTTCGATTCCCGGGTAGAGCGAAAAGTATGTTTCGAATTTTTCGAACATAGCTCGGGTTTGTGATCACCAATCCGCATTTGGCAAGCGTGGTGATTAAGCCTTATCCTATCATAGTAGCGATGGCTAGATTTCTATGATGGAGGCCTTGGCCCTGCAGTGGGACAGTTTATAGTCTGATACTATACTATACATACTATTATACTTACCGAGTTATTAACACGTATCTTATAATATAAAGAAATATCTTGGACGTTGTTACATATCTTCTGTATTTATTTATTTATTTATTTAAATCTTTATTGCACAAAACGGACGAACTTAATGCCCAGACGCATTTTCTAACAGTCAATCTTTGGGTCATGTAGAAAGGACAATGGTGCGGCAAAAAGAGGACTTATGTTATTATTACAATTTCCAAAAAACAATGGCAACATAAACTTAATATTATTCTGTATCACAAAATTTCTTCAACAAACTCTTTGGGTTTAGTTTCCCGGCAAAATCGCTTTGGGAAGTCCCTTTATTTCTTACACCGCCATTCTGGTTCGAGGGTATTACACTTTACGAGCGAATTAAGCTATGTAATATACGCCATTGGTGTTCATGTGAGTAATAAACCCTTGTTTCTTACAGGTCACGTAGAATAGTACAGTAACCGCCTACATAAGTCGCTTGGCGCACGCACACATTCATAGCTTGAGTACACGAGCACTCGGGCAGTCTGGCGCCCGCAGTATGCGACGCGGCACGGTGTTATAGGCCACATATAGAACAGTACAGTAACAGCCTACATAGATCGCTCAACGCACGCACACGTTGACAGCGCGGGTGCACGCGCACTCGGGCACTCTGGCGCCCGCAGTATTCGACGCGGCGCGGTGTTATAGGCCACATGTAGAACAGTACAGTAACAGCCTACATAGGTCGCTTGGCATATGCACACTTTGAAAGCACGGGTGCACGTGCACTGAACTCCTCGCATTGTGCGTCTATTTTATGGAAGAGTTAGCCTTATAGACGTAATATTTCAAAGTGTCCTTAAAAATATTTTGAAATAAGACGTATTTAATGAAATCATAAGCTTAGAGCAATTAATTAAGAATGGGACTCACTCCGTCTACAGTTTAAAAGTCGTAACTTTTATTGTGATCATTCAATCACGAAACTGGGAAATGACGTCACTGTACCCAACGACGCAATTGTGAGCTTTATTGCCGTTCATTAAATAAGCCATTGGCTGCTAATTCTTTGACGACTGAGGATAATATTGTAAAAAGAAGTCCCGAAGAGGTCCTATTTGCACAGACAATAAATACCTACTTAATGAAGCAGCTCCAGTAGGAAAAAGATTTTGAGTAAGTATAAGATCATCGTCATCGATCGTCAGCCCATTTAAGTCCCCACTGCTGGGGCACGGGCCTCCCTCAATCTCATGAGGGGAAATTGCCATACTCACCACGCTTGGCAGATGGGTTGGCGAGGGTTTTGATATAAATGCAGAGTTTTCCTTCTCTGGGTGCTGATGATCATGCCAGCAGCTTTACCTAAGTCGCCTTTTACGACACCTCGGTAAGAGTGACGGTGGCCTATTCTACTTTGCCGGGCACCACACGGCCAAGTATAAGATACGCTTGGACCATTATAAAAAAAAAATAGATTTAAGCGGAACCGGTTGCCTTTAGACTTTTGCAACCTTTGCAAAGAGGAAAATTTAATGCTGCATCGTGGTAACTTCTGATGCAGAGGAAGGACGCAGTGGAATCGTGCTGGGCCCATAACCTTCTGATGCAGAGGAAGGAGGCAGTGGAAGCGTGCTGGGCCCATAATCTTCTGATGCAGAGTAAGGACGCAGTGGAAGCGTGCTGGGCCCATAACCTTCTGATGCAGAGAAAGGACGCAGTGGAAGCGTGCTGGGCCCATAACCTTCTGATGCAGAGGAAGAACGCAGTGAAAAAAGCCGTAATATGGCCGCTAGAGTATCCAAATAATTAGTTGCATTTAATAGGTTTAAAAAGTATACACGGTATCTTGTTCACATGGAGACAGTTAAACTTGACATATTATTATAAACAAAGTACGTAAATTAAATTGAAATCAGTGTCAGAATATTGCCAGTGTCTAATTAGACAAAAAGCAGGTTTTACCAACAGTAACAAGTTTGGAATAATTGTCAATGTTGGTTGAGACCACCTGTCCACCAACCTATTCACGAATTTGAGAAACTAGTTACCTAAAACATACAAGCGTCTTCGATTAATTTTCTTATTCAAAACTTATTCAAAAAATCCAATGATTAATTTCTTAGTCATTGAAAAAATCACAGTTTATATATTTTTTATTATGGCTGTACCCGAAGATAATTCGCCAATGTCAAGTAACTTATTGAAAATAAGTACTTAGGTAGTCAAAAGTCGAAGTCAGTCAGATTGGTTATCACAGATGTCATAATCTTTAAACTAAGAAATCAAAAGTAATCACATTTTTACAGACTTTATCATCATCATCAGCCCATTTAAATCCTCACTGCTGGGGCACGGGTCTCCCTCAATCACATGAGGGGTAATTGCCATACTCACCACGCTTGGCAGATGGGTTGGCGAGGGTTTTGATATAAATGCAGAGTTTTCCTTCTCTGGGTGCTGATGATCATGACAGCAGCTTTACCTTAGTCGCCTTTTACGACACCTCGGTAAGAGTGAGGGTGGCCTATTCTACTCTGCCGGGGACCACACGGCAAAACAGACTTTATAATATTGGAAAATTTAAAAGTTAGGGTTTTGCGGAATGATCTTTTTGAGTGTATGAGACTGTGATCACTCAATAAAACGCCGGTGTTTTACGTTTTATCGACCTACGGATTCCGCAGATATCACTCTAAAAGCAATCGCGGGTTTTAAGACTCTATTCGGTCCAAGCATGTTGTGACGAGACAACTCGCTCGGCACACAATAGCAGTGTTAAAAGCGATACAATCCAACGATTCTTATTATTAGGATCATTTTGCGGCACTTCACTGCACAAATAAACACCAGATTTGTGCACTAAAAACCACTAGACACTAATGTAAAACGTTTGAATTGCATCAGCCCACGCGGCTTGTTTTAGCCCTACCCGCCGAATCATGAAGTGTATTCATAATAATAACACTTTTTGTGACTGTCACATAATGAGAGTTATTAAAACATAATATGATTTGAGAGTGTAGACCGCGTCTTGGCAAACGTTATGTAGGGCGCCCTCTAACTAGGTGGAGGGACGATCTGCGCAGGATGGCTGGCAAGTGCTGGATGCGAGAAGCCATGGATAGATCACAGTGGCGAACAATTGGAGAGGCCTACATCCAGCGGTGGACTGCGATAGGCTGACGATGATGAAACGAGATTTTTAAATAACGAGGCTTGGCGAGTTTGTAATGGGATATGGGAAAAAAATTAAACAGGTTCTAAATTAAAAACCATTTCGAGGCATTTGGATTTCATCCAATATTTTAATATTTTGAAAGCTCAGAATCTGGATATTTTTAATAAAATATCGTTGACCTTCATACGACCCTTGTAGCGAGGGCTGAATACCATTTATTAAATAACTATGCACAAATGTTGGGTCCATTTTTGTACGCGAAAAATGATTCACGCCAAAAGTGGCCGTTTTTCGCGTGAATCAATTTTTCGCGTCGTGTTGGACCCAACATTTTTAGATAAATTAACTTAAGTGAAAGAATGAAGATAAATTTACTTACAAATACGAGATAGATGATATCTATCTATCATAATAATATATAATATCTGCGTCATTGAAATCTGTCACCTCTTTTTTGAATCACATACTTATGGTAAATTAAGGGAAACCTTTTATTGTCCTTGTTATCATAATTTATTCCTCAATAATACAATGTGAAACGCTGTTGGTTTTCTAATAAATAAACCAATCTGTTGCCCAAGCAAAATAAAAAACGGAGGGAGCATAATAAAAATCGAATAAAGATATTGAGTATGTATTGAATACAAAAATGAATATTTGACAAAATTTAGTCATCTGAGGACGGGAAGCTTTCAGGGTTACACAAATGGCCCCTATTTGCAGATATAGCAAAATAGCCTTGTGTAAGCACAGTGAAAGAAATAGTAGCGAAGCAAACCGTTTACTATCATCATGAATGAATGAATGAATGAATGAATGATTGAATGAATGAAGAAATGAATGTGTGAATGAATGAATGATAACTCTATTGGCACAATACAAAACAGGGAAAGTTAGTTAAAAACATAACCTAGACATAAATAATTAACGAGAGGGTTTGTTAAGGTGACGCATCGAGGAATCTAGCGCCGCCAATAGAAATTTATTAATTGTGGCGATTATGAGACATTTTATCATTATTATGAGGAGTGCGCTGCCAACATTTAGACCTCACTTTTCGTACTTTATCCTCCGGTACCCTCACTAACGTAGCGAAACACAGAAAAGTGTTGTTTCGCGCCGGTTTTATTGCGGCCGTCGTATCACTCCGGTCGAGCCGGCCTATTCATGCTGAAGCGTGGCTTTCCCACGGCTTTATGGATTCATCGTTGTACTTCTTTAAAAAATGTCATGTCATAAAATTGCCACAATTAATACGCCCTCAATGGTTGCCATTTGCTTAACTATTAGATTAAAGGGGTTTACTGGTTGAGTGAATATTATTTATTTATTTATTGGATTATCAACATAAGAAACAGCAATACATAATTATTATAACAGTGACATAGAATTAATAATTTTAACTGCACTTACAATTAGAGATAACCACATCTTGCATAAGTTAAAAAAATAATGGGAATATAATAATGTCATATGAATTTTGAATAATAAATTAATGAAATTAAAAATAATGTCAGAAATGAATAAACCGAAACAAAATACCACCTTTTTTGTAATAAATTAAAGAATTATTTAATATCAAAATGTTTTTATAGTATTCACGAGTTTTTTGAGCAGAAAACTACGTGATATTCTTATTAAGATTTAACTTTAGAAATCATAATAAATTCTATAATATGTATTAACATTGCAGTGCCCCTGCGGGGTTCATGTTCAGAACTTGTAATTAGTTTAAGATCTATTGTGAACAACATGAAAGCAATAAAAACTATGACTATGACTATAATTTTGAATACAATAATAATGGATTTCGGAGTAATTGTTACATTGCTGGTTGAGGTACATTTAATTTCAAGGTATGTAGGAATTAGGGGGATTATTCCTGGACCCATCCTCGATGATGGTTTTCCGTGAACATAAAGTGGTTCACTACATCTCATTTGACTGTGTAATGGACCACTGATGTATGACGAAACCAATTTGGTATTCCACAGGGAGGTCGCATTTCTGTTCCATTACAGAGGATTGTCAAACGAATTCCGTTAAGTAGGGGTTTTTTGTGTAGGCTTCAATATTATTATTTTAGTGTATTAGATGTAATATTGTAGGCAGCCAGTGTTTTGTATATATTTTCCCAACTACGTCGAAACAAAATGGAGGATCATGATTTTGAACTAAATTTGTTTATTTATTGCAAAGTTTACAGGATGACAATTCTACATAAAATGCTTACCAAAAATCAATCTAGTTCTTACAACACAAAACATTGTGGAGCAAATAAAGAATTGAGTATTGAAAATGCTTTCATAGCCAATTAAAGAGTTTGTCACATTGAAATTAATCATAAAAAATGTCAAACACGGGCTATGGAGAAAATAAATACAAAACATGATAATATAATATTATATGGTTACTATATACTAAACAGTACAGTAAAAGTGCCTCGGAAAGCACGTTAACCGCAGGACCAACGGCTTAACGTGCTTTCCGAGGCACGGGGGTACAAGACCGCTAACTTCCAGACTCAATTAATTTTAATTTAAAACGTTTATTGCACAAATTTTGATACAATAAGGCGAACTTAATGCCAAGAAGCATTCTCTACCAGTCAACCTTTGGGTCATGCAGAAAGTGCAGTGGTGCGGCGAAAGGAAAATTTGTAGTTACTAGTAAGGAGAAAAAAACACTAATTTTAAATAACTACATTATATACATACCTACATATATAAATATATTTAAGTTTATATATTTATATATGTAGGTATAAGACTTCGGGCTGACACTGAGAATTTTTAACAGAAAAACTCAATAAAGTACACATTTTGGTTCGACCCTGAAATAAATAAAATAACATTTAATTCAGATAAGTAACATCCATATGACATGTGTTAGTAACAATCAACTTAAGGACTATTGTTAGTAAGTAACTTGAAATTATATTAAAATCAAAATTTATTAAAATGATATGAAATTTAAATTAAAATGAATTGAATCGAATCGAATCGAATCGAATCAAATCGAATCGAATCGAATCAAATCAAATAAATTCAAATCAAATCAAAACAAAACATATCAAAACAAAACAAATCAAATCAAATTAAAATTAAAATTTCATATTAAATCAAGGGTGAATACAGTAATCACCGAGACATGCTGGTTTCCGGGATCACTTTTATCATAAAACATTCGCAGACAGGTATACCTCACCACTTTGGAGGAGTGGTGAGGTATACCTGTCCGCCAATGTCTTCAGGATGCTATTGTGATTGTTTCGGATCCTGGATCCTGCTAATCAGAGATACTGGTTTTTTTGCGGATGTCCCCAAGTGCAGCCGTCGCGACGCTTTAAAGAGCGACGCACAACCCGCTGCGCCATCGAGGCAAACAAATGTAATATTAATTTGTATATGTCACCAGAAAATAACGAGATCCGTAAGTTTATCAATTTACTAGGAAGTTTATAAACTTTCGTAGGATTCTAAACGGGAGATAAATTGTATTATTTTACGTCTACACTTTCACGTAAATTTATCAACTTCCGACGTCACACGGTAAATTTATAAACTAACGGATATCTATTCGTAAATTTTTATATGGTTCGACCAATCATCATCATCATCATCATCATTATCAGCCCGTTTAAGTCCCCACTGCTGGGGCACGGGCCTCCCTCAATCACATGAGGGGTAATTGCCATACTCACCACGCTTGGCAGACGGGTTGGCGAGGGTTTAGATATAAATGCAGAGTTTTCCTTCTCTGGGTGCTGATGATTATGCCAGCAGCTTTACCTTAGTCGCCTTTTACGACACCTCGGTAAGAGTGAGGGTGGCCTATTCTACTCTGCCGGGGACCACACGGCTAATCACTGAAACTCTTTCAAATATACGCATCTATGAAATACGTAAAATAACACACTGCTCTCTGATTGGTCAATGTTCATAGTGGCAACGCCAATTTGATCGCGCGTAGCGTTTCGGATATTGCTTACTATATTTTTACGAGTGAGTTCAGTAAGTTTATCATGTACGAAAATGTGGACGTAAAATAATTAAATGTATCTCCCGTTTAGAATCCTACGAAAATTTATAAACTTCCTAGTAAATTGACAAACTTACGGGTCTTGTTATATTCCGGTGACATATACATTGGTAGAATACATTCATTACAGAAATTACCCAAAGGTTGAACGTAACCAAAGAATAAAGAGCCTTTTATAGCCTTTCATGGCTACTCAAATAAATTAAAGGTAAGCTCGCTTTTACTTATGGCGCCGAAAAATATCGAGTAATATTTTCTTTTTCTTATACAGCGCTTTTGTAAACACAACGTTAAGGGTCCTCGGTCTGATGAAGAGCCACGCTGTTGGCATTTTACCAACATTAATTAGGCTTACCACCCAAATGCATAATAAGTGTAAATAGAAGAAGGTACATAAAGTGAACCATAACAAAATATAAAAGTGGACAGTGAGTCTAACAGCCGCACTCAGAGACGTCATTTAAGCTAATAATAATAATAAAAATGTTTCACAACATCACCATACATTGATCTGACTCCGAGATAGGTAGCTCAAGCACCTGTGTTACGGATATCAGAATCAACAGTCGAATTACAAATATATACATATAATACTTTTTTTTATATGTAAATTACATACTTATAATGTATCATAGATACTGCCAACCCCAGATACAAACAGAGACTCGTTCATAGCACACAAATGGTACTTGTGCCCTGATGTGGCGGGGACGAACCTCGCACCCTGGTGCACCAGAGTATACAGCAGGTTTCACTAACCGAGTAGTCTGTTTTCCAAACGGGCGCGCGTCGTTTTTAAAACCACACTTTGGCTGGTTGCATCTAACCTTTCAGTATCGGGTATACTAGTCATAGAGGAACTAGTCATTAGTCATAGTCATAGAATAGTCATAGAGAAGAGGGAGGTGTTGCGGGTTCAGTGAATCCACCCCGAAGCAAAACACAAGTATCAAAAACATTTAGTGCTGCGGTCAATATTTTTTTTTCGTAGCCAACTAAGTTAATATGCAACATTAAGTGGGATTTGTATGGTTTGGCGTGTTTTTGCTATGTATCTCTATAAGTAGTATTACAAGAGTGCACGGAGCAGTAAAATACTCAAGCTGGGAAAGAGATGACACTTCATCATACATCAGGGCACCATTAAGTCCCCACTGCTGGGGCAATGGGGCACTCCATCAAGAATCACATGAGGCGGTAAAATGCCCGTACTCACCACGCTTGGCAGACGGGTTGCTGATGGGTTTGTTTGATATAAATGCAGAGGTGTTCCTATCTCTGGGTGTTGATGATTTCATGCCTTGACCAAGCTTGTATGTATGTATTTGACTTGTTCGCCTTTAACGAACACTCTCGGTCAAGACACTGGTTGATCTGATATCCCGTAACACAGGTGCTTGAGAATCCTAAGTGAGGCGTAGCGGCCTATCTATTCTGCCGGGAACCACACACAGGCAAGGTGTTCATGGAGCACGGTCGGTCGGAATCGCTACGGGGATCCGTCTGCTAACTATCACATAAAAATAATAAAACTGATTTCTTGTCCTCGCAAAGGCGAAAAATTTACCTTAAGGTAACGAACCTTTTTATTCTCTACCGTACCTAATTTAAAATTATGTAGCACTAAAAATACATATAATACTTAAATCTAAAACATTTTGCCCATAAATTAGGGACCACATGAAATATCATACATACCACACCTAACATTTATAGATACTGACAGCACCATCTAGCGAATCACTTGGAAATTTCTGAATACCTCATTAAAAAACTTTAGGCTCAAAAGGGCTAGGAACCCAGGGCCGTAAAACAATAATTGGAGAAAAAAAATATAAGCTTCGCCGCCCGAATTGGATTGAGATGTGTGTGAAATATGTATTTATGTATTTGAGATAATGATTTCCGTGCTTGTCAATTGTAGAGTATAATTTTAATTATGTTTGGCAAAGGCTAATCAAATTTGTTTACGAACCGTGAGCCTTAAGAAATAACTGATGGTCGCCCGAAAATCCACAATGTTGTATGTGAATGGTTTAATTTAATAAATAGTATTAAGTGTTGCCCAGAGGTTGTAGTCCGAAAGTGTTTAAAATAGATCCGATATATTTAGTAGGCTGTACAATTAAAAACGAAAGGTGTGTCGCTTAGTTAGGGGTACCCGTCGCTTTAAGAAATTATCAGTATCAGCCCGGAGTGTCTGAGAAGTTGGCGGTCTGGCACTACCCGCCGAATGCTCGGAGATCACGGTTAAGACGGTGGTCCTGCGCCTGCCTGTAAGCCCTCTCGTCGTGTCATGTCACACTACTGGTGTCCCATAGCAACGTGACCCTAGGGGGTACGGGAAGAATAGACGAGGTCCACTTGTGTCTGCGCAAACACGTGTGCACTATAATAGTCCTGCGTCGATGCCTGATCGCTCGAGATTGACCACCAGACTGACTTACTTGACTTAATGTGCTTTGTCCCCTAGGTTGGGGCAAAGGGCGTGCCACAGTGCGTCCATCATCTCGATACTGGGTCTTGTATCTTCCGCCGTTACTTCGTCCAAGTTAGTCCTAGGCGTCTGTCGCCTTCTTGCAGTGATAGTCGTCGCCAGGATTGTTTATAGGGCGGGCCACGTGTCCGTTTTCTTGGGGGTTCCAGTCTAGGGTTAGCCTCGTCAGTAATCAATGTTGGTCCGGGTCATCCTCCGAAGCGCCAGTGACAGCGTGGGCCGATCCTAGTGCGCCTCTTTGATATAGGCGTTGATTCTGCTGATTCGATCGGAGTATCACTCGCAGTCACGATGCCACAGATCAGGTTAGTGATTTTCTTCGTGCAAGCCCAGTATTTTTTTTTTATGCGTATAATAGGCAGGGACGCTTGCGGCCCATGCTGATGGTACACGGTCAACCGACGCGCGTTCATAAACATCAACATATCCCGACTAGACACACAGTCATGCCGCTGCACGTAGCGGTGAAAGTCATAAAGACTCTTTTCAAAATTCACTCGTTTAAAAAAGGGAGTCATGCCATTATCGAATCAGGGAAGCAACGCTGGCTGGGAATATTATAGGGCATGGAATAGCTCATTCCAGAGTTGCACGAAAACGTGGGGCGAAACAGAGAAAAATCGATGGGCAATTACCCCTTATGTGATTGACCGAATATCGATGGAGTGAGGCTACTGTGCAGCCAGCACGCTATCGATAGGTTTCACTGTGCGGGTATCTAAAATGTGGTCGATGATGATGATTGGACGACTTGTGGGAAAAAAAAGCGCGCTGGAAAACAAAGCGTTCTGAGAGAGGATTACGTATACATTCCAAGAGAATAGGCGATGGTCAGCTGTTTATGAAGACCTGGAGCCGGTGTTGAAGAGGATGGTCTGGATGGTGATTCCACGTCCTTCACATCCAGTACAGTAAACATGGTTTTTTTAGGTTGGACACGGATATTTTTTCACACCAGCATTCTAAAAAAGGACAGTGAGGATCGATACGGGTCTATGTATCTGAACGTATGTTTTTTTTTTTACTTTTCGAGTATTGTATCACCGATTCTCCTCCAAATAGTTGACCGACTTTGCACAATTCTGTTTCTTTTTGAAAGAATACAATTCCAAAGATGGTCCTATTTTCACTCATGTCAGGGTGACTGATGAAGGGATCTCACTGTGAGAAAATCCTTAAAATTTATCGTTACTGATTGATTGTCTTGTGGGTACAGAGAGATGGTCGAAGCCCGTGAATTTAAGGCGACCCTCACTGTTAGAGAGGTTAAGGACAATTTTAAAGATTTCGGCGCCTAATCCAGGTTGAATAATGAATGATAGTAGTCTTGGGCGCCGACTTCGGTAACACCTTTTCTAGAGTGTACGTTAAACTGTAATTTTAAGGTATGGAGGGTTTAAAAATTTTATTTTTATTTTTAGTTCGTGGTATTTGAAGGCGGTATTCTTGGTAAGGTTTTTATGAGTTGAATATCCTAGTCAGTTTCCGTGTGCAGTGTGGCCCCGGCAGAGCTAGGAACTAGGCCACCCTCTTTCAACGAGGTGTCGTTAAAAGGGCGACTAAGCTAAAGCTTGCTGGCTGATCATCAGCGTGCCGAGAAGGAACACTCTGCATTATATCAAAAACCCTCGCGACCCGTCTCCAAGCGTGGTGAGTATGGCAATACCCCTCATGGTGTGAGGGGAGGCCCGGTTGCCCCAGCAAGTGGGGACTTAAATGGGTTGGACGATGACGGAGAGTCAGTTTCCGATGGATTGCTATACAGGAACGGTGGCCGTGCGGAGTTTGCTCGCCCATCGAGGCGATCCTCGAACGCGTCCGCCTTAGTATGAAGATTTATAACGAAATTGCTTTTTATTCAAGGCCGCTCAATCAATGTATGGGATTAGTATTCGATGCTTTAGGTAAGATTGAAAGGGAACCAATTATTTTTATAGTACTTTTTGTTACTTTTATCTTAAATACGGAAGCAACGTAATTAACGATCGATGCACGAAAAAAATATGCTATTAATTAATTTAAACTCACGGGTCCTGTTAGGGTTCCGTAGCCAAAATGGCAAAAACGGGAACCCGTATAGTTTCCGTCATGTCGTCTGCCGTTCGGTCACCGTCTCTCCGTCTGTCAAACGAATTTATCGGAAACTATACAGTACTACAGTGATGAAATTTGATGGAGAATATGTGTTGTATGAACCACTACAAAAATATGACAATAAATAGTAAAAAAAAGTAAATTTCAGTGAGTTGAGTGGGCCCCCCATTACATTAAGCTGAGGGGATGAAATTTTTTTTTTCGATGTACATACCCGTTTGTGGGGTATCAAATGGACAGTTATCTTTAAAATGATATAAAGTTTTCTAAAAAACATTTTTCTTAAAGTGACACGGTTCTTTGAGAATATCAGTCTCAAAGTGTAAAAAGTATGTCCCCCCCCCCTCTAATTTTATACTACGGGGTGTACAAAAATATCTAAAAAAAATAGACGGTTGATGCATGCTAGTTTACTCTTTCACGATTTTTGGTTTGATCAAAGTATCTCTTATAGTTTGAGATAGGTTGATTAACTGTAAATTTTGGTTAAGTTATTGTGCTTACGACTGAAAACGATGGCTGAACCTTATAAGATAGATCACAAAAAATATACTACCCGTTATCGTACACCTTTAAAAATCCGCGATGATATAAAATCTTTACTCATGTATATTCGCTGCTACGGAACCTTGGTGCGCGAGCCCCGAATCGCCACATGGCCGGTTTGTTTTTTTAATTTATAGTGAAGGCAAACCGAGAGACGGGATCACCATAATTAAGAAACAAAAGGATCCAAATTTGATCCCCGGGTCGCGACCAAATTAAGGTCTGATACAAGTAGGTGGTAGCCGAGCAGACGGATCCCCTGATCGGTAACGATTGGACCGCATTCCCATGGACATCGTAGAAAACACACAAGTGCGCTGCCCACCTTTAAATCCACCCCTTTGCCCCTTATGGGGGGTATCCCGAGATACCCTCACACGCGCAGCAAAACACATCAAGGTGTGCTGCGCTTCGCGCACTGGTTTCCACCCTTAATTTGGTTCGACAGGGGATCAAACCCGGGACCTCCTGCGGACGCTCTGCACATCGAGGGATTCAAAAGACAATTATAGAAGAGAGAGAGTGCCGGTGTGCGTCCCCGGCAGAGTAGAATAGGCACCCTCACCTTACCGAGGTTCGTAAAAGGCGACTAAGTACAGCTGCCTGCATGATCATCAGCAACCAGAGAAGGAAAACTCTGCATTTATATCCAAAACCCTCGCCAACCGGTCTGCCAAAGCGTGGGGAGTATGGGCCATTACCCTCATGTGATTGAGAGGTCCCGTGGCACCCAGCAGTGGGGACTTAAATAGGCTGATGATGATGCTGATGATAGAGAGAGAAAGTATGTCTGTTTCAGGTTTGAGTTAGCTTCGCGAAAGGAAAGAGACAAGTGCCGTCGGCAAAACATGAACTTACTTTTAGATTGCCTTCTCCCTAGTTACAAATCGCGAAACTAAGATAGTCCCCCCACCCTCAAAGTCTTAAGTCACAGAAAGTCTTCGACCAGGCGTCCTTACACGTGTAAATGACTTACGTGCGCGACGGGACACTCACGCTGGACTAGTCCACCGGTCAAAGCGACTCAAAGAGCTATGGAAAGGGCTCTATGCTCGAGTATCTCTGAAGGATACGCATCAGAAAGATGTAATCCGACAGAGACCAGAGCACCGACATAGCCCACGAATTAGCAAACTGAAGAGGGCAGTGGGTCTGGTCATAGTAGCTGCAGAACTGACAGCCGTGGAGCCGTTAAAGCCTTGAGTGGGTGAAACCGCGTACACCGGTAAGCGTAGTGTTAGGAGCGCCTGCGACGAAGAATGGGATGATGACATTCCGAATGGGCTGGCTGGTGGGGTGGATGAGAGTGGCCAAAATCGGGAGCAGTGGCGTGCAATAGGCGCGAGACCTATGTCCAGCAGTGGACGAGTATTGGGGGGGGGGTTTGCTGTTGGATGAAAGGATTAGTCCCGGAATAAAATTGTTGCCAGCCCCCTTTTAGACATTGCGTGGTGGAACAGGATGTCAGGGACTTTAGTATTTACGGTAGTAAACACTTCAGATCACGATTTGTATAATAGAGGCGAGCGTGTGTATCCATATATGTGATGACTCGGTGGCGCAGTGGGTTATGTGGGTCGACACCACTTTAAGCGACGGCTGTGCAAGAAGGTCCCGGGTTCGATCCCCGGTCGGGCCAAAACATTTGTACTAAGTTTTCGGTGACATTCGAAGGCTGGCTTGTGTGGGCTGGATGAGAGTGCCGAAAATCAGGGAGCAGTGGCGTGATTAGGAGAGAACCTAGTCCAGCAGTGGACGAGTGTGGGTGCTGACTGCTGAGATGATGATGAAGTTTTTTTCGGTAAGTAAATTATTAGTGGCAGCCCGGAGTCTGTGAAGTTCGGCGGTTGTACCCCCGTGCCTCGGAAAGGCACGTTAAAGCGTTGGTCTGCGCCCATCCCTCTCTGGTCGTGTCACGAGTAGGTCCCATCGGAATATGAGGGTAACGGCATTAGAGAGTGCACTGTGTTTGTGGTTGTGAGCACCACACTGAGCACTAAATAATATATCTGCGTAAGTGGCCTGATCGTTGAGATGGCCGCCGTGCCAGAGAATCGGTTGGAGGATGGATATTATGCTACACATGCAAAAGGCTGAAATTTTAATGTGAATGGCGAACTGAAGCGGTTTTCAAGGGAGTTTTCTTAGGGGGTGACAGTATATTATTCGCAATCTTTTTTATGGGAGCAGAGTGGCAGACGAGCCGACGATCACCTGGGGTAAGCGATTACCGCCGTTAATGAACACTGAGCAAGACACCAGACGGGAGTCACAAGTGCGCTGCCGACACATGTTTGAAAAGGAATACGCTCTATTTCTTGAAGGTGTGCAGATCGGATCTGTCCACGGAAAAGAAAGAACGCGAGGGTTTTTACTTGTTAATAAACTTTTAATATCATCAGAGATGCATCGTCAGCCCATTTAAGTCCCCACTGCTGGAGGGCACGGTCCTCACCCATCACATGAGAGGGGTAGATTGCCCAAATACTACCAAGCTATGGCAGACGGGGGCGAGGGTTTTGATTTATAATGCAGAGTCTTTACTTCTCTGAGTGCTGATTTTTTTGATCATGCAGCAGCTTTACTTAGTCGTCCTCTTAGATCACCTCCGGTGTAAGAGTGAGGGATGGCCTAGTCTACTCTGTCGGGGACCACACGGTATAAATTTGCTTACGCGATGGCAATCAAACACCCTAGCGCTACTGCTCACCTAAACCTAACTTAACTTTTAAGTATTTGGACGACCAGTTTTGAACAGTGGTAGTGACGCTGCTTGGTCCAAGGTTTGCGGGTTCGAGCCCCGCACAGTACAAACATTTGTGGCATGAACATGTCGGTTGTATTGGTCTGGTGTGATCTGTAATTATACAGTATGTATTTTACAAAATGAAAAGTATTATAGGTATAGATTTGTACTCCCACTGTTGATTCTGATATCCGTATACCACAGCGTGCTTGAGGCTATCGTGGAGTAAGATCAATGTAGGTGATGTTGTGAAAATATTTCTTTATTTAATATAGGTCCTTGCCTCTACTCTGAGGTTGCCTGGACACAGAGATCGCTATAGCGATAAGACTGCCTACATGTTTTATGTACACACATAAAATCGATTCGATTCGTAAATTCGTGCATATGAAGTGTAAAATCTATCGTATCTAAATAACCGTCCCTTTTTGGGTGACATGCGCGAAAAAGAGCGAAAGGAAGAGTATTCCCGGGACATGGCTAACTTTTACGAAGTTTGCCGAAATAATTTGGCGCGTGGGGTAGTGGTGAGCCAAGTTCTACTGTCAATCGTAAAAATATAGGCCATGGTTATCTGTTTTGCGTACATTTGTTTTCGTATGTACTGATGTATACATTACGCCCATCAGACTCGTCCTGGTGTCACCACTCGGAGAAATTAGAGGGTAAGAGCCATAAGAGTTGCACTTGTGATTTGCGCACCACAATTCCTGTCCTACGCGCCGTATCGTCAGATTGGCCGCCGTAAGCCGTAATCAGTAGAGATTATTATACCTGGATTATGGCCTGTACGTTCAATTATGGCGAGTAAAGTAAATAAATGTCAGATAAACTGAAGTATTTGTATTGTATGTTGTTGTAGAAGTGATCATATTATACGACACACAATCACAAGAAAAACAATTGTAATACCAAAGGGAACAACTAGTCACACATGCAGTAGAGTATTGACATTAAATTAGGATCTAGGGTTTTAGGTAACAACATATATTGGTTGTTATTCACAACACGTGAAGTGGCCGAAAAAAGTGATTTTTGTTTTCTAATAAATAAGATCGGTGGATTGTATCAGTTTTAATACCTGCTGTGGTGTCGATGTGAGTGTCTACTGTGACAACTGCACTTGAACCTGAAAACACAGCTATAGTGTGTCGAGTGAGTTGTCTCGTGACAACTGTAGATAGCGAATCCTCATGAACAATGCTATTGTGTGTCAGTAGTGGCTCGTGGTTCTAGGAATCACGACTTGATCAGTTTTATTGATTTGACGTTGACTTTGATGACTTCGATTGTTGGACTACCTACTTATTTCTCAATAAAGTACTTGACTTTTTTTTCAATTAGTACTAAAAAACTGTCGTCACTGACAGGGCAAAAGCGCCTACAGCATAGAATCATAGTTACGCGTACTATGACGTCATAAGGGACTGAATCACCACGATAGACCCAAATGCAGGAGGATGATGACACAAACCCGTAGCTATGTTTCCCACAAAATTGACGAAACATACACCCTGAGATCCGCTCGGTACTTAAACCACGCGTAGAGACCAACAGGGCGTTATAAAAAAAAATCAAAAAAAAATATATAAACATTAGAAAAATTAGAATACTAAAATCTACCACGTCTTTTTGAAGTAAAAAGAAAGACTATACCTTTATCCTAACATGTTAAAGAGTCTCCTTTTTCTTTTAGAGGAAAACTCCCGCCCTCCATTCTGTAATAGGGGCGAAAAGGACCAAAGGCGTGAAGTTACCTTTCACACCCTCAACCACTGACCACCCATCAAACCACAACTGTTTAAACAGATAACATCCAAATCTTTTGCAAAATTTACTCTTAAGTAAATAAACACAACTGTAAAATATCAAAAATATTCCAAGTGACATTAATAGCTGGCAAAGCTATCCTCGGCCAACGGGTGTTGGGTTCGGCCATAGTACAAAGAGTCTGTAGTTCACGTCACGCAGTTTGAAACAGACAGTAGAGCTTCAACGTACGGTTTTTCTGTAAGGCCGTGGTATCACCATGTCCGCGAGGAACGGCTATATGCATGCCGACAGCGGGCTCTCAACAGTTGTAGAGCATGATATACTAGTCAAATAATCACAAAGAGGTTATGCAAGGATTGCACTATAAACTGGATCATTCCTCAAAACCCTACCGTGCACACAACATGATTGATTAAAAACAAGGTAAAATGTACCTACCCTCAGTTTCTCAGGTAAAGGAGGAACCAATTTATACTCACGGATAACTAAAATGTGGCAATTTTACTCAGCCCTTTCTGGTTATGGAACCCGATGCACAATGGAATTGCAACTATGATTGAGCCTACGAAACTGAATTCTGATATGCAGTAGTTCTAGAAATAAATCAGCATAGGTAACACTTATTTCCCCTTCCTCATCTATCCTCTATCAGCAATGACAGCGCATTTAAGTCCCCACAATGCTGGGGGCACGGCCCTTACAATAATGATAGGGGTAATTGCCACGACGGCAGCACACACACAGGTTGGCGAGGGTTTGATATTAAATCATGCAGAGTTTTCCTTATGTGCTGGGTGCTCGATGATCCTGCCAGGCAGCTTTACCAAATAGTCGCCTTTTAACGACCACATCGGTAAGAGTGAGAGGTGGCATAATTCTACTCTGCCGGGGACCACACGGCCCTCCTTCCAAGATACATGTTTTGTCTTCAACGAAGCCGTATGAAGAAGCATCTCGCGGGCCAGTGGGCAGAGGTGCCAAGGAGGGGATGCTGACATCGCGTTCGTTGTATTTCACGTGGCTTTCCTTAGCTATCATCAGGTGAAGGAGAAGCAAAATAAACGCACCGATAATAATGATAAAATTCTTGTGCATTGCTGTGGCCATATGGTAGTGCATCGGAGTGATGCCAGTAGACAGTCGCGTCTGTGTTATGCACGTGGCTCTCCTTCTTAGTTGTAATCAGGTTTAAGAGGCGCCAATATCACGGGCCTGTGCCAAAAAAAATGTCATTGACAGCACATCCTCCCTCTAAACCATTAACCACAATGGAATGATCCTAAGATTCGATTTAGATAGGCTAAAAAACATTATTCATTCCACACACACCGACCCAAACAGACAAATACAACATTCAATACCTTTTTCTTTTTTGCTCTCAGGGAATGCTATTACGTATACCCGTCCGCGTGGGGACCAGACGGGTTATGTCAGACTGCCACAATTACGGCGGGGGGTTAACGACTATATACCCGGGCCACACACCATCTTATATACGTCATTAGGGGGGGGTCGTTGTGACGGGCACGGAAGCCAAGGGTACGAAACATACATAACCTACAACACATTTCAGCATCATCATCATCAGCCCATAGTCCCTCCACGCTGGAGGCACGTGACACTCCCTAAACACATGACATGGGGTAATAGCCATTACTCACCACACGCTGGCAGAGGAGTTGGGGTAGGGGTTTTGATATAAATGCAGAGTTTTCCTTCTCTGAGTGCTGATGATCATGCCAGCAGCTTTACCTTAGTCGCCTTTTACGACACCTCGGTAAGAGTGAGGGTGGCCTATTCTACTCTGCCGGGGACCACACGGCTATAATTGCTTACGCGATGCAATCAACACCTAGCGCTATCTCACCTAACCTAACTTAACTTTTAATATTTGGACGACCCGTTTGGAACAGTGGTAGTGAACGCTGCCTTTGGTCCAAGGGTTGCGGGTTCGATCCCCGCACAGTACAAACATTTGTGTGCATGAACATGTCGTTTGTATTGGTCTGGGTGTTTCTTTATATTATAAGTATGTATTTACAAAAGAAAAGTATTATATGTATATATTTGTAATCCCACTGTTGATTCTGATATCCGTAACACAGGTGCTTGAGCTATCTCGGAGTCAGATCAATGTATGTGATGTTGTGAAATATTTATTTTTTATTTAATATAGGTACTTTGCCTCTACTCTGAGGTTGCCTGGAAGAGATCGCTATTAGCGATAAGACTGCCTACATTGTTTTAGTATAATAACATAGATTAAGATCTGTAAATTTTGTGCAATGAAGTGTAAATCTATCTATCTATTAACCGTCCCTTTTTTGGGTGACTGCGCGAAAAATGCGAAAGGAAGGTATTTCCCAGGGACATGGCTAACTTTTACGAATGTTTGCCCGAAATATTTGGCGTGGGGTAGTGGTGAGCCAAGTTCTAATGTCAATCGTAAAAATATAGGCTGGTATTCTGTTTTGCTGTCACATTTGTTTTCGTATCTGATTTATACATTTAACGCCCAATCTCTCTCCTGGTGTCCCATCGGAATATGAGGGTAAGAGCATATAGAGTGCACTTGTGTTTGCGCACACATCCTGCCTACGCGGCTGATCGTCAAGATTGGCCGCCGTAGCCGTAATCAGTTAGAGATTATTATACTTTGGATTATGGCTGTACGTTCAATTTCGGCGGATAAGTTTCATATAATGTCGATATAATGAAGTTATTTATTGTAATGTTGTTGACAGTATAATATTTATTCATTCAATCAGAAAAATTATTCAAAGTGAGCTAATGTAATTCGAAGATCTTAAATTAGTGTCTAGTGGTTTTTAGTGTACAAATTTGGTGTTTATTTGTGCAGTGAAGTGCCGAAAAGTGATCCTAATAATAAGTATCGGTGGATTGTATCGTTTTTAACACTGCTGTTGTGTGTCGAGTGAGTTGTCTCGTGACAACTTGCTTGAACCTAATAACACTGCTATAGTGTGTCGAGTGAGTTGTCTCGTGACAACTTGTTTGAACCTAATAACACTGCTATTGTGTGTCGAGTGAGTTGGCTCGTGTTTTATTGAGTGCTTGCGTTTTATTGAGTGACTGTGACTTTGACTGACTTCGATTGTTGACTACCTACTTATTCTCAATAAGTTACTTGACTTTTTTTTTTAATTAGCCTATAAACTGTCGTACTGCAGGGCAAAGGCCTCCATCATAGAATTCAAGTTATCGCTACTATGATGGTATAAGGCTGAATCACCACGCTAGCCAAATGCGGATTGGTGATCACAAACCCGAGCTATGTCCCAAAAATTCGAAACATACCCTGAGATCACGGCCCGGTACTTAAACCACTAGACCAACAGGGCGTTAAAAAATCAAAAAAAATAATATAAATTAGAAAATTAGAATAATAAAATCTACAATGTCTTTTTTGAAGTAAAATAGAAACGATACTTTATCCTAACATGTAAAGAGTCTCCTTTTTTCTTTTAGAGGAAAACTCGCCCTTCATCTGATAATAGGGGACGAAAAGGCCCAAGGCGGAATTACTTTCACACCCTCAACCACTGACCACCCACTCAACCACAACTGTTAAACAGATAACATCAATCTTTTGCAATTTACTCTTAAGTAAATAACACACTTAAAAATCTCAAAATTTCAAGTGACATTAATGCTGGCAGCTACCTCGGCCAACGGGTTGGGTTGGCCATACAAAGAGTTCTTAGTTCACTCACGCAGTGAAACAGAACAGTACGGCTTCACGCCGGTTTTCTGTAAGGCCGTGGTATCACTCCTGTCGAGCCGGCCTATTCATGCCGAAGCGTGGCTCTCAACAGTTGTAGAGCTGATATACTTAGTCAAAAATTTAAGGTTTATGCAAGATTGCACCAAACTTGGCTCATTCCTCCAACCCTACAGTCGCATTTGATTGATAAAACAAGGGTTAAAATGACCTACCCTCAGTTTCTCAGGGAGGAAATCCAATTTATAATCGGAACTCTAAAATGTGGCAATTTTACTCAAGCCTTTCTGTTAGGTAACCCCTGCATCAATGGAATTTGGCTATTGAGTCCTACCGACTGAATTCTGATTGCATTAGTTCTAGAAATAAATCAGCATGTAAGTTTTTCCTCCTTCCTCATCATCATCATCATCATCAGCGCATTTAAGTCCCCACTGCTGGGGCACGGGCCTCCCTCAATCACATGAGGGGGTAATTGCCACGCTTGGCAGACGGGTTGGCGAGGGTTTTGATATAAATGCAGAGTTTTCCTTCTCTGGTGCTGATGATCGTTGCCAGCAGCTTTACCTTAGTCGCCTTTTACGACACCTCGGTAAGATGAGGGTGGCCTATTCTACTCTGCCGGGGAAACACGGCCGCTCCTTCCTACAACATGTTTTCTTTCAAACGAGCGTAAGAAGCATCTCGCGGGCCAGTGTGGCGGTGCCAATGGAGGTGATGCCCTGACATCGCGTTCGTTGTATTTTTTCAAACGTTGGCTTTTCCTTAGCTAGCTTATCATCAGGTGGAAGAGGAGGCAATAAACTGTTCACCATAATCTAACAATCGGCATTGCGGGCCATATGTTAGTGCCATCGGAAGTGATGCCTAGACATCGCGTCTGTTGTATTTGCAACGTTGGCTCTCCTCTTGCTTTGTAAATCAGGTTTAAGGCGCCAATATACTGTGTGTGCCAAAAAAAATTGTCATTGTTACAGCTTCCTCCCTCTAAAAAAACCATTAACCACAATGGGAAGGATCTAAATCGCATTTAAGATAGGATAAAAACATTTATTCATTCCACACAACACTCCCAAAACATGACCAATACACATTCAATACCTTTTTCTTTTTTTGCTCTCCAGGGGAAATGCATTATACGCATACCCGTCTGTGGGGACGACGGGTTATGGTCGACGCCCCAGCAATTACGGTCGGGGGTTAACGCGGATATAACCCCTGGGCACCCATCTTATTGTTCATGGAGTGGGGGGTCGTTTGTGACGGGCACTAAGCCGGTGTAACGATCACATAGCAATACCTACAACAAAATTTCATCATCATCGATCATCATGCCATTTAAGTCTCCCACTGCTGGGGCCGGGACTCCCTAAATTTTTCACATGAGGGTAATCGCATACTCACCACGCTTGGCAGACGGGTTGGCGAGGGTTTTGATATAAATCAGAGTTTTCCTTCTCTGGTGCTGATGATCGTTGCCAGCAGCTTTACCTTAGTCGCCTTTTACGACACCTCGGTAAGATGAGGGTGGCCTATTCTACTCTGCCGGGGAAACACGGCCGCTCCTTCCTACAACATGTTTTCTTTCAAACGAGCGTAAGAAGCATCTCGCGGGCCAGTGTGGCGGTGCCAATGGAGGTGATGCCCTGACATCGCGTTCGTTGTATTTTTTCAAACGTTGGCTTTTCCTTAGCTAGCTTATCATCAGGTGGAAGAGGAGGCAATAAACTGTTCACCATAATCTAACAATCGGCATTGCGGGCCATATGTTAGTGCCATCGGAAGTGATGCCTAGACATCGCGTCTGTTGTATTTGCAACGTTGGCTCTCCTCTTGCTTTGTAAATCAGGTTTAAGGCGCCAATATACTGTGTGTGCCAAAAAAAATTGTCATTGTTACAGCTTCCTCCCTCTAAAAAAACCATTAACCACAATGGGAAGGATCTAAATCGCATTTAAGATAGGATAAAAACATTTTATTCATCTCCACACACGCACGACCCAAAACATGACAAATACAACATTCATACCTTTTTCTTTTTTTGCTCTCCCAGGGGAAATGCATTACGCATACCCGTCCGCGTGGGGACAGACGGGTTATGTCAGACTGCCCCAGCATTACGGCGGGGGTTTACCGACTATAACCCCTGGGCACCCATCTTATTGTTCATAGTGGGGGGTCGTTGTGACGGGCACGAAGCCAGGTGTACGATCAACATACAATACCTACAACAAATTTCATCATCATCATCATCAGCCCATTTAAGTCCCCACTGCTGGGGCACGGGACTCCCTCAATCACATGAGGGGTAATTGCCATACTCACCACGCTTGGCAGACGGGTTGGCGAGGGTTTTGATATACATGCAGAGTTTTCCTTCTCTAGGTGCTGATGATCATGCCAGCAGCTTTACCTTAGTCGCCTTTTACGACACCTCGGTAAGAGTGAGGGTGGCCTATTATACTCTGGCGGGGACCACACTACAAATTTACAAATTCAATTTTCTCACTTACCCGTGATGATTAGTAACACATCCATATTTGTGACAACTGTAATTTTGTGACTCATATTTTTATCAAGACACATTAAGTACACCAGACCGACGCCCACCCAGGGTTCTAAAGCACTCACTCTGCCGGTCCCACTGAAAACCAGCAGGGTTATAACATATTTATTTGTTTTGGGTATGGTGGGATACGAGCTCAGGGTAAGAAGAGATTTTGCGCTGGTCGGCTATATAGTGAAGGTGCTAAGGGGCCGAATACACAACGCAGAGGTACTGGAGCACTTAAACCTCAGTGTGCCTGACCGGTACGCGGAGCGCCGGCGGCGACCGCCGCTGCTGGCGGTGCCGCGCGCGCGCACCAGCCTGCTGGCCGAGGCGCCGCTCACGCGCGCCATGCGCACTCTATTAACGCGGTATCGGAACTCGCGGACATATTCTGTTGTCCCCTGAGTAAAGTCTCAAGGACGACACTATATGAGTATACGAGTATTGAGTATTGAGTATATATATTATGTTATAAATAGGATTTAGGATTTATTGCTTTAGTTTATAATGTTTACGTGTATTTATAAATAGATACATAGCTTAATCTATAATAATTAGATAGTTGCACTATCGCATTAGGCTAAGCCCTGTAAAGATAGCGTAAGAAGAGAAATAAATAAATAAAATAATTATATTTCCTGTATATATGTTGGTCCTTAGTGTAAGTATGTGTATTTTATACATGCGACTGTTGCATAGATATGGAACAGATGCGCAATAATGTTACGGTAGTCGCTGAAAACCAGCGTCGGGTTGGTCTCTTGGATCAGCACCGACTATTGCTGAGCGGCCCAAGTAAGGTTCTTTAACCCGTACTCATGTTCCCTATCCACTCTGGCGATAAGGGAGCGTCGTCGCTGGGGTTTACGTCGGTATGCCTCTAGCCAGCTTCTCGTCAGGACAAGCCCCCGCCCAAGTAGAGCCTGACATAACCCACCTGCCCCCCGGCAGGAGGGCATGCATAAGGAAGCTTTTTGACGCTAGGGGATCCCCAGCGTCAAAAAAAAAAGGATAGTGTTGTCCTACTTTTAATTTATTATTATGTCTAGGTTATATTCCTCATTAAGTTTCCTTGTTTTGTATTGTGCCAAATATAGTTATCATTCATATCCAAAAAAAATATTCCTATTTTTATTCTATACCTACAATGCAACTCGCCTTTGTTTTCTGTATACAGTACGATAATGAAAATCAGATTGTGTTTGGTTCACCATGTTTACGGAACAAAAGATAATATTTTCCTTCCATGAGAGTCTTCCTTTCAACAACAAAGTTGATGCTTTGTGCTAAATTTAATACTCTGTTACTGTAATTCGATCGTGAAATATGTTACTTTGAAATTCATTGGTGCCATATTTCGCTGAACTGTAAAATATAAAAGATGAAAGAAATCGATTTCATTGGATTGGAACGTTTGCGAATTAATATGAATTCTAAGAAATGTAAAATTACTTTTGAATTGGATGGCTTTGGCGTAAAATTGAATATCTTCTCCCTAAATATCCGTTAGAGAAATATTGCGGGTATACTGCGGGCGCCAGAGTGCCCGAGTGCGCGTGCACCGTCGCTGTCAAAGTGTGCGTGCGCCAAGCGACCTATGTAAGCTGTTACTATACTGTTCTACATGTGGCCTATAACACCGCGCCGCGTCGCATTCTGCGGGCGCCAGGGTACCCGAGTACGCGTGCACCCGCGCTATCAATGTGTGCGTGCGCCAAGCGATCTATGTAGGCTGTTACTGTACTGTTCTACATGTGGCCTATAACACCGCGCCGCGTCGCATACTGCGGGCGCCAGAGTGCCCGAGTGCACGTGCTCCCGCGCTGTCAATGTGTGCGTGCGCCAAGCGACCTATGTAGGCTGTTACTGTAATGTTCTACATGTGGCCTATAACACAGCGCCACGTCGCATACCACGAGCGCCAGAGTGCCCGAGTGCACGTGCACCCGCGCTGTCAATGTGTGCGTAAGCCAAACGACCTATGTAGGCTGTTACTGTACTGTTCTACATGTGGCCTTATAACACAGCGCCACGTCGCATACTACGAGCGCCAGAGTGCCCGAGTACACGTGCACCCGCGCTGTCAATGTGTGCATGCGCCAAGCGACCTATGTAGGCTGTTACTGTACTGTTCTACATGTGGCCTATAACAACGCGCCGCGTCGCATTCTGCGAGCGCTAGAGTGCCCGAGTACGCGTGCACCAAAGTTACTAACGTGTGCGTGCGCCAAGCGAATTATCCACTTTGTGTAAGTGTTCAGTCTTCGCTGTTCATTACAAATGAATCCTAAATTTATTCTAGACGGAGTCTCGTAAAATGGCGATCTTGGGAGTGATTTCAAGATATAGCAGGGAGTTTGCGTTGTGCTTGGCTGAAGCAATTTGTGAGTGTATACAGTCTTATTTTATTGTTTAGCGTAATTCATCTGAAGAGCACTTTAATGTTTGTCGAGGGATTTTCTGGAAGATTTCTTCGAAGAAATGTTTCTCATAATTTTTCCCTATTTTTTCAAATGATTGATAAGTGGCAGACTATTGCAGCAACGTATTACCTGATAGCAAGCGATTGCACAAGTGAGCTGTAAATCTTTTCCCCTTCCCCTCGATTTGGGTCTCAGGTACCCTTGGCGAGACAACATATTCGTAAATAGACACAGAAATCTGTCCCTGATAATAATAATACCCTCCAACAGATTTCGGCTCAGGATGCCAATCCCATATCTATCAGCCACATACGCATATATTTTAGTGCTCAAGTGTTTGCGCAAACACAAGAGCACTCTCTATTCCCTTGCCCTCATATTACCATGGGACACTAGAATGACACGAGCGGGGTACAAAACCGCTAACTTCCAGACTCCGGGCTGCCACTAAGAATTTCTTATCGAAAAATTACGTACAATTTTTTTTTAGACCATTGACAGCCTTAGTGGCGCAGTGGTGCGACCCACTAACCACTGCGCCACTAAGGCTGTCAATGCTCTTAAAAATATTTATTCACTTAAAAATTTGTGCGAGTACATTTCGTAAATTTTTCGTCGTTAACGATCTAAATTGTCTGCCTATTTGTTTTATATTAAAAACTCAAATTCATTATGAAAATTCAACAGAGACACAGCTTGTATTGCCTTGTTACACAATGTTTAAAGAAATACAAAATATAATAAAGTTTCATTCATAATTTTTAATATTCACAAATGCTCCATAATTTCTTACAAATTGCAAACAGCCATCTTCTCCAGACAGGGTCTCGGTTGGTTGGCTTGACAGAGATAGCGAGATGTCCGAGGAATGGCGAAGCTTGCCTCGAATTGAATTTGAACTGACCTCCGCAGGTCTCTAAAGGTGACGGGTAGGGCACACTAGCAACGCCAATCGATTTTAATTTATAGCTACTAAACCGGATCTATTTTAAACAATTTCAGGGTTACAACCTCTCGTCAAACACTTTATTTATTAAATAACCATGCACAAATGTTGGGTCCGTTTTTGTACGCGAAAAATTGATTCATGCCAATTGTTTTTCATCGTTATTTATTAAATAAGGGTTTGCCGATAGGTTGTACTCCCGAAATTATTAAAAATAGATCTGATTTAATAGCTAAAAATTAAAATCGATTGGCGTATCTAGTGGGCCATATCCGTTATTGTCGTCCTATCCGTCATCCTATCCCAAGAAATTGCAGTGGACTCCCCATCTTGCTGCCTTGGCAGGAAGACTAAGTTCCGCTGCATATGCAGTAAGAAAAATTAGGCGTCTGACTGATATCGAGTGTGATGTCATATGGTCTAGTGTTGTGGGGGTCTGCTGCTGACATACAAACTATTTTTGTATTACAGAAAAGGGCCATCCGCGCTATATACAGCCTTAGATCACGTGACTCACTTAGGGAAATTTTTAAAGAAATAAATATTTTAACCGTGGCTTCCCAATTTATCCTCGACTGCATTATGTATGTACTTGTAAGAACTTGCACACTTTTCCAAAAAAGTCCGATAGTCATAGTTTTAACACCAGAAATAAACATAGGCTTGCCGTCCCGGTCCTCAGACTTCATAAAATCGGTAATTCGTTTGTTGGCTTATGTATTCAGATATTTAATAAGCTACCACAAAATGTCATTAACCTATCACTGGATAAGTTTAAGTCTCATATAAAAAAATTGATTAATATTTTGAGTTGTTATTCATTGTAGTCTATTAACTTTCATAATTGTATTTTTTTCTCGATTGAAACTCTGTAACATCATCAATATTTGAAAAGAGTAACTACTGAGTTTCTTGCTGGTGTCTTCTCAGTAGAAATCGACATTCCGAACCAGCGGTAGATATAATGTACATATTTTGACATTCATAAGTGGTCTGTGTGGACCTAAATTGAATAAAGAATTTTTTATCTTTATCTTTATCTGTCACCTTAATTATTTTGTCTTCTAAATCTACCTACATTATTGTAACTATGAATTAGCAGTTTGTTGGACACAGACTTATTAATCAGCGCTCATAGTACTAGTACTTAACTACAAAAGTCTCTCATTTCCCGTGCTCTGAAACTAATATATCCTGAAGCGAGTACTCCACAATAGTTTTTAATTATTAACACTCGTATCGTGTCGCTCTGACAAATTGGACGCAACTTCGACCCGCTAGTGTTGTGACACTATCGATAGACTTAAAAATTAATAATATCGATCGCACCCTTAGTAAAATACCGACCTAAATCAAAATTGTTGATATTTTTATAGCAATACTTTGCAATGTATTCTTGAGTAGTCTTGAGTAAATAACGCACTTCAAATTTCATCTCGTGTTCATATGTGAGTGTACCTATTTACTTAACTCAAAATTGTTGTCAGATGACCTTTCATCCCTGGATTTTAGCCGATACTATTTTCACTTAGCATCTATATTAAAATTTTGAGTTAGGTCGGTATTTTACTAAGGGTGCGAGTTTAAAAAAAGTCACTCGGTGGCGAAGCTAGCAAGCGATTGGAGCATGGTTCATCGTCAGCCCAATTAAGTCCCCACTGCTAGGGCACGGGCCTCCCTCAATCACATGAAGGGTAATTGCCATACTCATGGAGCATGGTTGCGCAATGGATAACATTGCGGCTTCCATTCAGGAGATCGTAGTTTCGAACCCGGGCATGAACCTCTGAATTTTTTAAATCTTTGTGTTTTTTATGTGATACAGAGACAGATGGTAAGCGATTGCCGCTGCTCATAGATACTCGCGACACCAGTGTAGTCACAATTGCGCTGCCTACCTTTAAACCACGCTTCCCACCGGATTGGACTATGGTACCCTCACTCACGCAGCGAAACACAGCACAGTAGCATCTTCTTTTCAGAGCTCCAGTACGGCAAGCGGAAACGCAGTGGTCAGTACCTAAGATATAAGAATGCTCTGAAAAGACATTTAAAAAGATGCTGTATAGATCCAGCTCACTGGGAAAAGCAGGCAGCACAGCGACCGGAGTGGAGGCGCCTGAAGGTGCAAGTTTTTGAAGACGGTCTGGACAAGAAACGAGATGACCTTAAGGTGCGGCCTCCTGCAGCCATCCCATACCACTACAATAGCGGTGCGCTAACGTGTCCCCTCTGTGGGCGCACGTTCAATGCTAAGATTGGCTATGCTAGTCATTGGAAAGCGCACCAGAGGGCAGCAACATCTTAGTCCTCAAAATTTACACATCGATTGTACACAAAGTGGTCGCTGTAGCTGAAATCGGCTAGGAAGCCATTATCTCGGCGGTGAGGAAAAATATCGTGAGGAAATCTGTTTGTTGTTTGTTTCTTTTTTTGTTTGTTTCTAAGACGTAAGCTGGTCTGTTTCCCCTATTAAAGAATTGAGAGGGTCAATTAATCATTTTCTTCTTCTTATTGAAAGTTTTGAAACTAAAACCCGACTACCAAAAATACGCTCTAAAAAGTACGATACAAGAAAACTGTCTGTGCTGAAATTATTATGCCGTATCGCCGTGATCGTATGCCACATTGATTTTGTTTTATTATTATAATGAATCTGTTTTGCTACAGTAGGTGGCATACGACCACGGCGATATGGCATAATAATTTCAGCAAAGACAATTATCTTGTTTCGTACTTTTTAGAGCGTATTTTTTTGATAGTCGGGTTTTAGTATTAAAACCTTTTTTAAAACATATTTTTAAAAAGAAAATGTCAAGCGAATTTTTTTTTAGTTCCTCACTCTATTCCCCTAGAGGGCGTTGTAGTCAATTTAATGTGACGTCATGTCACCTATAACCAGAAGACAATCAAGACTCTTCGAACGACACCTCATTTGTTCAAATATGATAACTAGTTTAGAAGTTATGAGGGAACAGATGAACAACCATACATACATACAGGTCAAAATCATAACCCTCCTTTTTTCTTTGCCGTAGTCGAGTAAAAATAGTTACGAGATTTCTACCATGTACCTTATTTTTGAGTTTCCGATATTTCGGCGCTGTTGCAAGCGCCATGGTCAGAGAATACACATACTTACTCTTGCCATGGTCACGGAGTAACTGAAGTTTTTGCGGGTAAGTTGTTACTGGCAGACAAATCGGTCCCCTTCGCAGTCTTTTACTACGCGCACTTGCGGTACCACTGTTCACTAACTCACTATTTTCTCGCACCTGTTCTCGACGCACAACACTCACAGTATCTGGCCGCGAAACGACAATTTGCTTAATTTTACAGTTTTTACATTTTCGAATCACTGGATTCCAGATATTTGACAATTTAAATCCATCCTCACGATTGAAATTTTTAGACTTGGTAATTATAATCGCTTTCCTGACCAAATCTTGTAAATAACTATTCTAATAGTTGATATTTTTTATAGCAATCTTTTGCAATTTATTCTTAAGTAATTAATTCACACTTGTAACCGGGATACGGGTGAGGAAGGGGCTTGAGTGACGTCGCCGCCAGGTAAAGACGTAGGTGGTATCGTTATGTATTTAACATATAAAGGTGCAGTAGTTGGTTGGACTCAACAACGCGTCTCACTAACGTGAAAGCGCGAGCCAAGTGCCCGAGTACACGTAGGAAGTATGAACGTAGATGATATAATCTAGAATACTCGAAAAGGTCTCAAAGTGTTTGAGAGCCAACTCAAGAGATTCCATTATATCAAATCATCCCAGCTACAAAGTATCGTCGGGGTCTTATACCAGGGGTATGACAGTCGGAACATAGGATTTTTTTTCATAGAAAGCAGAGTTATCTAGCGACATGATCCTGAAATAGGCTTCTTTGTAGTCTCTTAAAGTTGTGCTAGATGCCGCTATCTCATTATTTACATCCTATAAAAATTATTTAATTAATTTACAATTTTTCAAATTACCTATTCTTATTTATCAAGAAATATTTACTAGTTTGAAATGTCTAGACAAAATAAAATCTAATGAATTGTTACGAATGAATGACTAATTTAAAAAAATGGTAAATTGGAATGTGTAAAAGTCAAAATGGTGTCATGATAGAACAGACAACAGTTGACAACACAAACAAACTGTTTATAGAATGGATAGCATATTTCCGAATTTAACGTAGCCAAAATACATACGCCCAATGCAGATTTTTTACAGTCCACTTAAATTTATAAAACTACATTTATACCCAGGGCCGTAACTTTTTTTGAGTAAATAAAAAAAAACACAGATCTGAGATTTTTTTGCAAATGGCGTGCATTTTATTTTTCACCAAAAAATATCCTGAAGAATCCTTACTTGAAAAAGAGAAATTCAGTTATCGATACAACACAAACGTTGAGTTGAATTTCGGTCAAAGAGTAATATTATAAATACGTTTCAGTCTCCTCCGTCCTATTAGTTGTTAGTGAAACTGTTATTGCGATACGGACGCTAAAGTATGTGTTGAAAAGTTAATTATGCCAGGCCAGCATTGTATATTGTGGCTGTGGGTATGGAACTGGTAAGTTTTAACCTGTGTTATGATCCTCATCCTCAGCAAACTGAAAGTTTTAATACCTACATCCTGAACGAAAACATGTATTTCAATACTGGGGGCCTACCGCCCAATCGCCTTTGTTCTAATCGAATATCGTTAAGAAACATGACTGTGTCATTTGAATTCCACATTTCGATAGATTTTTGCTGTTTTGTTCTGTTGAACGTTGCTAGCAAGCTAAACATTGTTTAACATAAAGTTGCGCAGTAGCCCCTCTGATCTGAATATGGAAATACCCGACTTAAATAATTTATCATAATCAGCCCATATTCGTCCACTGCTGGACACAGGCCTCTCCTAACTCACGCCACTGAAATGTGACGATCATCGGAGGTCTTTATCCTACTGCTATCACATTGGTAAGAGAGGATTCATTTCGGTTTTTCCTTCTCTCACACAGGTGTTATGTGCATCTTGCCTTCTAGTCGACTCTTATATTACTTATCATATGATACTATTATAGGACAGGCAAAGAATATCCCTCAGCATTAATGTAAACAATGTATTATTGTCTCTCAGGTACACCAGTCCATGTTTTTCCTAACCCAAACAAATTGTTGTATCAAGATTTATTAATAGACTGTCCTTTTGAGTGTGATGTTCATAAGGAAGAAAAGGTATTTTTTAAATACATCAATAAATGTTATTTTAATTGGAAAATTAACTTTTGATGGTGATGATGAAGTAAAGAGAGCGGCCCAAATACATTATAACAAATTCAAACATTATAAAAATAGAAAACTAAAAGCTTTTTTATATTAATAAATGTATTTATAATTTATTTATGTAGTTTTACTCAATCACTTCCCTTCTGGTATTAATATTAGCTCTTCAAATGCTATTAGGATACGACTATTTCTTCTTTCATAATAAATTATCAACATTAGTTTCGCGTAAAAAAAGTTGATAATTTATTATATAAGAAGAAATAGCCGTATCCTATTGTCCTAGTAACATTTGAAAATACCGTGACGTAGCGGTCGTGACGTAACGGTCATGACGTAACGGTCGTGACGTAACGTAAAGTTCGGATCAATTCGCTAGAGGCGCTGCTTTCAAAGAGTTTGCATAAAAATCTCTCAAGAGGGCTCTCTTTTTCCGGTATATAATACTACTCTTTGTCTTATACTAACAGAAAATCGAAATGCTGGTACGAATTAAAGTACATTTCACGTCATCTAGCACTGACAGGACAGGCGGAACTTATCACCAGAGTCTTATACATTCGGAAAATCGAAACGCATGCGTGAATTAAAGTACAGCTAACGCCATCTAGCGGTGTGAGGCAGAACGAACACTTATAGTATATACATACGGTGAACGGCCGCGTTGATACTTTGTAGGCAGGCAAGCATGCTAACATACAGTAAACTTAATAGATGTCGGTACCATCTATTGAGTTAGGACATTATAAAATTATATTTGTTACACACTTAAAAATTTCATCTTGGTTTCAGGCGGAACCCACACCATTCACAATCCGGGTGTTCCTCCAGTTAGACCACTGAACGCGTTACTAACCCGGCGAAATTTGTAAGAGATTCCACATGAGCTGTCGATAGTCTCATCAATATTTGAAATATAAAATATCAACCATTGATTTAGCAGTCTCATCTTAACTGGTGGTCAAATATTTGTATTAATATTTCCACTGGATATTGTAAATACCTATACCTACAATATTGATGAGATTATCGACAGCTCATGTCGAATCAAGCACTTACAAATTTCGTCGGGTTAGTAACGCGTTCAGTGGTCTAATTGGTGGAACATTCCGCACATCCGCATTGTGAAAGGTGTGGGTTCGATTCCCGCCTGAACATGAGATGAAATTTTTAAGTGTGTTATTTAGTATTCTAATGTTAGTGAGCATGAAAGTGTGAAACAATAGATTTGTATTACATTTGTATGATGAATATTTTTATGCTCTACACGGCCTTTATTTCGTAACAATGTGTAGCTGATAGGTGTGGCTTTAATAATTTAATTAATTACTGTGTGTATCGCTTAACACTGGTCGTTATTATTTAACATACTGCTAAATGTTTTTGGTGAAAATTTAATGGCCGAAATCCCCTTTTATGATCCCATTTTAATGTAACATCGAAATTAAAATAATGTTAAATGCGTTATTTACTTAGGAATGGATACGGGGACGTGTGGTCCCCGGCAAAGTAGAATGGGCCACCCTCACTCTTACCGAGGTGTCGTAAAAGGCGACTAAGGTAAAGCTGCTGGCATGATCATCGGCACCCAGAGAAGGAAAACTCTGCATTTATATCTAAACCCTCGCCAACCCGTCTGCCAAGCGTGGTGAGAATGGCAATTTTATTACCCCTCATGTGATTGAGGGAGGCCCGTGCCCCAGCAGTGGGGACTTAAATGGGCTGATGATCATGATGATGATGATAAGTGTTTGCCGAGAGGTAACGTGTAACGTTTACCTCGAAGTTGTTTAAAATAGATCCGGTTTAGTAGCAAAAAATTAAAATCGATTGGTGTCGTGTCGTCATATTGCCTTACCCGTCACCTTGACAAAAAAATAGGTATCTATTATAATGGAGTTATTATATTGTTGTTGATTTAAATTTAATATCTATATAAATTTTATAAAAAGGTAAACCCTAAAAACAGCGGCAATGATTATAGGTAATCCGAAATCACGAAACTCTTGCGCGATGTAATCAACCCCTAGCGCCATCTATTGGTATAAGGTGGAACTAATGACCCGGAATGAAGTAAGAGCGGGCCCCTAGTAGATAAACAAATGGGAGAAATTTCATGGATACTTTTGTGTGATATGTGGCAGACGAGCAGAGGGTTCACCTGATGGTAAGCGATTGCCGCCGCCCATGGACTTATATGTTGCCGCGCAACATAGTGGAGTCACAAGTGCGTTGCAAACTTTTAAACCCCCCTTTCTCTTTCAAATGGGCGTTCATTACCCTTACTCACTCGGCGAAACACTGGTGCTTTAGTGCCTTTGCTCTGCAGTGGGACAGTTTATAGACTGATAGATACTTTACTTTACTTTTTAGGGTTCCGTAGCCTAATGGCAAAAAACGGAACCCTTATAGATTCGTCATGTCTGTCCGTCCGTATGTCACAGCCACTTTTCTCCGAAACTATAAGAACTATACTACTGAAACTTGGTAAATAGATGTATTTTGTTAACTGCATTACGATTTTTACACACAAAATGGAAAAAAAATGGGGGATCTCCCCCAATTTAATCGATTTTCAGTTTCAAGTATAAGTGAAAATCAAATAAATCTTTTTTCATCAAATCTATACGTGTCTATAGATATCTCGAAAAATGATGTTGAGGTTTTTAACATCATTTTTTTAAACACAATACTTTTCGCAAGAGACGCTCTCAAAGTGGTAAATTGTGTCCCCCCCCCCCTCCTCTAACTTTTATAATAAATGAATTATAAAACTTAAAAAAATATATAATAAATGATGTACATAATCATGAAAACTAACAACGATCTAGTAAGTAGTTTTTTTTAATACGTTATAAACCGTAAACCGCAATTTACCTTCCATATATCTTACTTGCAGCTACGGAACCCTTCATGGGCGAGTCTGACTCGCACTTGGCCGGTTTTATCCATAAAAATTCTACCAGTATAAACTGCGAATAAAACATATTTTATACCCTGGAAGTCTTTCCTAATTACTTATTAACGACTTACTACAGAAATAACTCATTTATTAAAAATTCAGTACATGCCTGAAACAGCTGAAAAAGCACATTAAGCTTAATGAATTCTGAAAACCTTCAAGAGAGAACAATAAACCTTCAAAAAAGTTAAATATACAGTTTTTCGTGTGCTGAAAAATTTAAAGCTGCCGGTGAAGAATTCAAAAGCTGTTTAAATTTTTAAATAGATTTACGTAAATCAATTTCAAATTTGCTAAGCTATAAAACAAAAAATACCAATTCTTTATTTACTTTTCCGCTGCTCGAATATATATTTATTAATTTTTTATATTGCTAATTTACTGAGAAAAAAAATTAAAAACTAAAAAACGTAAGATGACGTCATCGGACGGCAGAATGTAAAATATTTCTTTGCTTAGCACATTATAGTTTTAAATTTACGAAATGCCAAACTTATGACATGCAACTGTAAAAAAAAAGTCAACTTGTCAACGTTGAATGAGTGACGTTGACAATGTTGACACTAGTATTATTACCTTTGACAGTAGTACCTTTTTTTATTAAAACAAAAATAAGCAAAGGAATATCGCTGTATTCAGCCGTCCGATGACGTCATTTGGCGCTTACGTCTATTTAGAATATAAAGAATTACAATAATTATTTTATGCATGAAAATGGCCAAAGTTTGAAAAAAGAAACAATAAGGGTCTGCTCATTTTATGTCTATTTTCATATAAAATATGTCAACGGGAAGTGGTCTTTAGGTTTTAATTCCCTTGCGTGTAGTTGCGAGTTTCAAAATATGCGGTATCAATGGTTGTACTTTTGCGTTTTGCGTTTTTGCGTTGACTTAGATTTTTTTTTTCACGGGTTAAAGGCAATTAGATCGAAGTATTTGATATGAATTTCAACTTGATAGCTCTACGCGTTCATGAGGAAAAAAGTAATAAGTTTATATTTATTAAAAAATATATATTTTGTGATGTAACTAAAAATTTAAGGTTTTCGGAATTTTTCCTTTATGTGTGCTATAAAACGTTGCTTCATGCCAAATTTCAAGATTCTAGGTCGACTGGAAGTACCCTTTAGGTTTTGATTCCCTTGCGAGTACTTGCGAGTTTCAAAATATGCAGCTTAAATTGCTGTTTCTTTTGATTGCGTCCACATAGAAGTTTGATTTTGTTACAGCTTAAAGGTATTATATACCTGAGTATTTGGTATGAATTTCAATTTAATACCTTTACGCGTTTATGAGGAAATGGGTAGTAAGTTTAAAATTATTAAAAAAATATATATTATGTGATGTAACTAAAAATTTATGGTTTTCGTAATTTTTCCTTTATCTATGCTATAAGACGTTGCTTCGTACTAAATTTCAAGATTCTGAGTTCACGGGAAGCACCCTGTAGGTTTTGATTCCCTTGCAAGTGTCGAAAATTTGCGGCATAAACGGCTGTATCTTTTGATTGCGTTGGCTTAGAAGTTTGATTTTTTCACAGCTTCGAGGGACAGTAGAATTGAGTAATTGATATAAATTTCAGCTTCATACCTCCACGCGTTCCTGAGAAAAAGGGTCTTGACAGATGGACGGACGGACGGACAGACGGACAACAAAGTGATCCTATAAGGGTTCCGTCTTTTCCTTTTGAGGTACGGAACCCTAAAAACAATATAGACATGTTAAAAATATGAAATGTTGTCCATTACAGACTAGCCATTTTATACTTTGTACCTACATATAAAGACCCAATGTCCTTTTAAAGTACAAAATACAAATTAAAAAAAGTAATGTGAACTCAAAACCGTCTTTGATGTTACAATCCAGCGATGTTCTTTTCTAATTACAAAAAATAGCTAATGACGCATCGTTATTCTAATTAGTACTTGTCAAGGCACTCATTATTTTGGAAATTCTTAACAATGATTTAGGGCGAATAATCAGGGTGTAAGTTTCAAAGGACAGTGGAGAAAAAAAATGTTTCCTGCCTCATTTATAAAAAAAGGTTATTTTTATGTGATTGGTTGCAGACGAGCAGACGGATCACCTGATGGTAAGCGATTGCCGCCTCATAAGGATACTCGAAATACGAGTGCGCTGCCATCGTTTCCCACTCTGATTGGGCCTCTGGTATCTTCACTTAAATCATGAGACCGAGTGTACAAGTTCAACAGGCACAGCTCAACAAAAGCAAAACAAATGCAATAAAAATTAGGGTAAGTACATTTTAGTTTCAACATTGCTTAACAGATGGCGCTGTGCTAAATTGAATCGCACAAGCGTTTCGTTTTTTCTCACATACATATACCCTGTGAATGCTTGATTCATAATTTAACCATGTGTAGTGTCTGGAAATGATCCAAGCTTTTATTCCGGAATCCTTGTCACCTTGTTATAGGGTTGTACACCGAGACATAGCGTAGGCGCTGATTCACGTTGGTATGAGGTGGTATCATTCCGGTCAGGCCTGCCCATTCATGCTGAAGTGTGGCTCTCCCACGGTAAATAAAAAACGTTAGCCATGAGAACCAGACCAAGTGAACCATAATTAGGTACATGAATCCGGGGGAAAAGGGGATTTAAAGGTTGGCAGCGTACTTGTGACTCCACTGGTGATGCGGGTGTCCATGGGTGGCGGCAATTGCTTACCATCAGGTGATGGCAAGGCATGTCATAAAAATATCTCAATTACACTACAAAAAACAAGATAATGGAATCATAACATTCACAGCTGTTACCGCTGCAGACGCCATATTTGTTTTGATGATTACTAGCGCTGCAGTGGAGAAAAGCGGAAATAAATTTGATTAATTTTGCTGAGTTTTGATCAGTCATTTCGAATGGGCTAACTTTCGATACACCCAGCTGTTAAACGTTGAGTGATTTCAGTTCTAAAAACCATCGGCGTAGGCGTCTGAATGGATCGCTAAATTAACCAGATGACTGCGTTATTTCTACGAAATAATGATCTTCTTAGCTACCAAAACCAGTGTAGATACCCACTTAGGTATTTTATACCCCAAATTGAAACACCCTGTCGTTTCTTATTTAACTCCCGAAGTACTCGATAAAGAACATTTCCTATTTCAGAACACCCGTAACTTCCGAGAGCATAATAGTGTTGTGAAAAAACCAGTTATCGATAGTCAAGTCTTGAAGATTTTACTAAGGATCGGTACACGAAGGGAAAATATAAGTCAACGTTCAAGATGCATCTAAGGAAATATTTGCTCTCTGTACAACAGACTAAAATCGGGGAAGAAAACACTTACCTGCGGTGTTTGAACAGCGCCCACTCCTCTAGTGTTGATGCTCGTTGCTCAGTGACTCGGTGAATATGAATAAGCTAAAATAAATGTTTGTTGTTGCCTGTGCCATATTGTAGCCACTTAAATTGAAATGTTTATTTCTTTTTTTTGTCAACTTTTTACTTCATCGTTCGGATACTTGACAGATACATTCCTTAACACTATTATATGCTACTAACTGAGTTGCGGGTCTGCTTACTTCTGATATTATCAGTTTGGAGCTGCTGCGCGGCTCCTAAAGTGGGTCCCGCTGAAAATCAGCGCCCTGGCCGGCCAGATCAGGAAGACCAGGGTAATATGCTGAGCGGGCGCCTATTCGGCAGTAATGAGTTATAAGTTTCATATCTTGTACTGTATTGTATTTATCCGATCCTTTTATTTTGCATGTTAAGCTTGTATCTTTATTTTGCCAAATAAATTATTACTTTACTTTACTTTACTCTAAAAGGGACTGTATTACTTTGAGTACTTTCAGTCTGTTACCATTATTTAATTAACCGTAATTAATAAATAAATAGTTTCATATTACCAGGTGGTAAAATATTTGTAATAATAATACCTACCACAGGATATTTGTAGGTATGTCGCGCTGCCTAAATGGATTAGGGGGAAACTCGCCCTATTAAAACTCATCCCAGAATTTTTGGACGTTTTGGCTGGCTACTTTTTTTTTTTTTGTTGACCCAGGAGAAATGCGTTACGCATACCCATCCGTCTGTAAACGGATGGGTTATGTCGGACTCTCCTCTGGCGACGGCTTCTCCTAACGAGAAGCCGGCCAGAGGCATACCGACTAAAACTCCTGGGACTCCCCTCATCTGTCCATGGGTGGGCGAGTGACATGGGGCAAAAGCTCGGAGCCTTTCACCACGTCACACCCCGGACAGGGACGCCCGCCTACACGGCGGGCACGGCGCTTCTCCCCTCGGGGTAATACCTACCACAGGATATTTGTAGGTATGTCGCGCTGCCTAAATGGATTAGGGGGAAACTCGCCCTATTAAAACTCGTACCAGAATTTTTGGACTATTTTGCTGGCTACTGTTCTAACCTAACCTAACCAATATGTTTGGTTTTGTAGAGTACCGCGACCAAAATATTGGTTGGTTTAGATATATGAACAGTTGCCAGCTAAAAGGGGACTCAGGTGCATCTACCTCCTCGAGTGACCTTGCTGGTAATCAGTTCTGTTCTGATTCCAACTTCGGTTGGTATTAGGCAGAAACGGTTACCGCGGAGCACGGTTTTTCCTGGGCAATGACGGGTAGTAATTCATTCGTGGATTGCTACCTGTTAGCCGAAGGATGCACACACGACGGACTGGCCCTGGCATGCGACCGCGCCGAAGCAACACCCCACACGTATAGGTTTGATGAAAAAAACAATTTTGAGTTTCAGTTTCAAGTATGGAGACCCCCCAATATTTTATTTTTTCCAATTTTTGTGTAAAAATCGTAATGCGATACCAAGTTTCAATAGTATATAGTTCTTATAGTTTCGGAGAAAAGTGGCTGTGACATACGGACGGACGGACAGATGAACAGACGGACAGATGGACAGAAGGACAGAAATTGTTTGATTAAATGCTTGTTTTTCTTAATTATTTACCTTTATCTTCATAATTTAGTAGGAAACTAATTATTGTTGATACACCCTAAGAAGTTCCCTTACCCACCACGACTTTCGATTTCATGACACTCATAAAACGACCGATTGATCGCATGTCTTTTAACATGGAGTACCGTAAATGTAGCGACCCGTTGATGCATTGTTGTCGATATCTAGACAATAGTAACATCGACTTTCGATATCAACTATGTAATCCCGGAGTAACTGAAGTTTTTGCGGGTAAGTTGTTACTGGCTGAAAATCGGTCTACCATCCTTCTCAGTGTTTTACTACGCGCTTCGGCGCGAAACCAAAAAATAAGTTGCATGGTGAAATACCGTAAGTAACTATTCTAACGATAAAGAAAATATTTCGACATCACTAAAATCGTAACCAATGAACAAACCCTTTTGAATCACGTCTTAAACTACAAGGGTTGGGTGTCATAAAAATTGAGAAGGGTTGCCCTGAAGGTAGGAAACGTAGGTATATAGTGCCGAAGCTACCGGATAGTATAGAGTAACCATAACCGGGAAAAGAACAGGCCAGAGAGCACAGGGCCATAGACTTTCCTGGTAAAAGTGAAGTAAAGTATCAGCATATATACTAGACAAAAAAAGAAGATATCAAGGATGTATATAGAGTACATGGAAAAAAAGATGTAAACACAAATACACCGATTGTGGTTGAGTTATCGTCAACAATTCTAAAAACAGAAATAGTAAAAAAATGCAAAGACTTCAACGTTAAAAATAAAGAAAAGCTGCGGGCTAAGCATCTAGGTGCCACAAAGAATGAGGAAACACCGATTTTCATCTCTGAACAGATGACATTAAGAGGAGCTAGACTACACTTCCTTGCCCGCGATCTCGTAAAATCAAAAGGCTACAGGTTTTGCTGGACATCGTATGGCCGAGTGTACGTCCGCAAGGAGGAGAACTCGCCTATTATCCTGGTGAGAAGCGAATCACAGATTCACAGTTTAATGTCAGCGTGACTAATTGTTGTTTGTTCGTTGATTTGCTTGTTTTTATCATTTTTCTCATATAAAACATATTTATTGGTAGTATCAGTTACGTTATTGTGTGTGACTGACAACCCAATCTCCAAAATATTAGCTAAAGTAGCATACTCCTACTACCTACTCAGAATCACAAATATAATAAATCTTGCATGCGCATTATCATACGTCATTACACACATCAGATTTGTGCTATGGCTACAAGCTACCACTGACTATATAAATAAATTCAATTATGCAACAACATTTAACTATGGATAGCCCTATACTAACTTTGGAAGAAATAGATAATACTGAAATTGCAAATACGATTGAATGTGACATAAAAGAACTAGGTAAATACGTAAACATTTATAATAAAGATTTAACTCTAATTACTCAGAATATTAGAAGCATACATAAAAATTTTGATGATTTACAGGTTACCCTAGCCAGTCTAAACTTTGAAACCGATGTGCTAATATTAACGGAATGTTGGCTTAACCAAGATAAATCTATACCAAAACTACCAAATTATACACCATTCTCAACAAAAGTAAATGTTAACCAAAATGACGGCGTGGTAGCGTATGTTAAAAATAATCTTGGGGCTCTAATGAGAGAGGTAGAGATGACGCATGCAACCTGCATCCAACTAAAAATACAGGACCAAATTGTAGTATGTATTTATCGCTCTCCATCAAACACAAATGCAACTGTTTTTGTGGATGCCCTTGACACTTATTTGGAGACCATTAGGACCCATCGAAACATAATAATAGTGGGAGATATAAATATAAACCTAATACCAAAGGCAAATGAAAATCCAAACGATATTAACAATAGGAGCAAATACTTGAGTATGTTATCCACCCATGGTATTCTTCCGGGCCACTCTCTCCCGACCAGAGATGGTACTTGTCTGGATCATTGCATGCTGAAACTGGAGCAAATAAAACATAGTCCATCTATTGCAGTCCTAAAAACTAGTATTACCGACCATTATACTGTATTTTTGAAAATAACTAGGTCAAAGCAAATTACTGCCTCTTCAAAGTTCAGAGAATTTGTTGACTATGACACTGTATATGAAAAACTGATTGAAAAAAACCTATTAACTTTGCTTAATTGTGATGACCCTGAAATGGTAGCTGAAAACCTTATAAAAACCTTATCCGATTCTCTTAAGGAGAGTAAAATAGTTAAGAAAGTACCAAAGAGTCAGAGAAACATCAAACCATGGATCACTCCTGGTATCCTAAGGTGTATAAAGAATAGAAATAAAATGCAACTAAAACTTCGATCAGATCCCTTTAATGAAATTTTGAAAATAACATACAAAAGATATCGTAACTTCTGCAATAAATTGATAAAAAAACTGAAAAGAAAGTATGAAAAAGAACAAATATCAAAGTCGGTAAAAAACTCAAAAATGCTTTGGAAAACTATAAAACAAGTTACAAATTTTAATTCTGATAAATCCTCAAACACTGAATTATTGAACGTCAAGGCTTCTCAAAGTGACTCCCTCAACTATGTTTGTGATTATTTTGCTGACATAGGGAGGAAACTCGCTGAAGATATCCTATCAAATGACACGAATAATGTGAACCAGGCAACCCAATTGCCTCCTAGCTCTCAGCTGTCATCATTTGTGCTCTTGGGTACTGACCCTTATGAAGTTGACAATGTTCTATCGGGCCTCAAACCAAATAGTGCTCCTGGCTGGGACAATATTACAACTGTGCTTCTAAAGTCGGTTCGAGATCTTGTAGTTCCTGTGATCAGTCATCTAGCGAATCTTTGTTTCCATAAGGGTATTTTTCCCCAGTGCCTTAAAAGGTCATTGATTACACCTGTACACAAGGGAGGTGATAGTAGTGAAGTAAATAATTATAGGCCTATAGCTGTATTACCAGTTATATCAAAGATTATAGAAAAACTAATTAACAGTCGCCTCATTAACTACCTTGAACATTTTAATATACTGTCTCAAAACCAATTTGGTTTTAGGCGTGGCAAATCCACCGAAGACGCTATTTTGGCTTTAACATCGGCTATTAGTGACTCTATGGATGACGGGAAGAAATGCTTAACTGTGTTTCTGGATCTCAAGAAGGCATTCGATACTGTTTCTTTGCCTACTCTTGTAAAAAAACTGGAGACCATTGGCGTGCGGGGTACCTCTTTAGATTTACTAAAGGATTATTTAAAGGATCGTAAACAGATGATTAAAATAGGTGAGTGGGTGAGTGGGGACTCGGACATATCTTTTGGCGTCCCACAGGGAAGTGTATTGGGTCCCACCCTATTCCTCATTTACATAAATGATCTGACAAATCTTGAAATCAAGAGCGGACGGGTACTCTCGTATGCAGATGACACAGCTCTGATATTCACAGAATCGGATTGGAACGCTGTATTTAGAAGTGCTGAAAATGGACTCCATAAGGTGTCAAATTGGCTTCAAACAAACCTTCTAACATTAAATATTGAAAAAACGAACTACGTCTGTTTTTCAATAAATAAAAAAACCCAACCAAGTAATGACCTTAAACTGAAAATGCATCGATGCGGAAAAACTGTTGTTTCAGACTGTACGTGCACTTATATAGACCGAGTTATGTCAACAAAATATTTGGGAGTTATATTAGATCAACACCTAAACTGGCACTGTCATATTGAAGCTATGAGTAACAGAGTAAGGAAGATGACATGGATTTTTAGGAAGCTGAGATATATTACATCCAGGAAACTCATCAACCAAATCTATATCACCTTGGGCCAATCAGTAATTGGATATTGCATTTTGATATGGGGAGGTGCAACAAAAACTAAATTTATTGAAATAGAAAGAAGTCAAAGATGTCTATTAAAAGTAATGCACTTCAAACCATTTAGATTTCCCACAAACGAGCTTTACATGTTTTGTGAGCTACTCTCTGTAAGAAGACTATACATCTTGTCAGCAGTCTTAAGAACCCATAAAACACTACCATATAACGCACCCACAATGAATAAAAGAAGAAAAGATAAAGTCGCGCTAATTCAAGGAAGTAGAACAGATTTTGCCAGACGTCAGTACGCAAGAAATTCAGCTAAAATGTACAACCAATTAAATAAAATCTTAAATATACACGCACTAAATTTACATAAAACTAAAGAATTGGTTATGAAATGGCTTTTAAATAAATCTTACGACTACACTGAAAAATTTGTGAAGGAAATATTTTGCTAAAACTAAGGAGGTAATTTAGATAATTAAAATTAATTAAATAGAATAAAATAATAAAAATTTAATAATAATATCAAGGTTGGTGGGATTAATTAAAATAAAATTTAATTAAATTCCATTTAAAAATAGATTAGAATAATAATAATAATAGTAATTTAATAAAAATGTTAAGTAAAATAATAATAATTTGTTAAAAATAATATAATTTTACCTTAAAAAAAAAAAAAAAAGTTAAATTGGTTGAATTTTTAAAATTTAATTTAACTAAATTATAATAAAATAATAATAAAATAGAATTAAGATTAAAACTAATCTACATTATCGCATCTTTCTGCCAATCGCTTCTGCCACTCGCATGGCACACGCGCTCGACCCATAACAACCATGCACGCAGCTTACACTCACATACACAGCTAGCCACGCGCCGCTTACGCACTACCACACAGCTTCGCTTGCACTTACACACACACAGCCACGCGTCGCTTACGCACCACCACACAGCTTCGCTCGCGCATGCGTGTATGTACTCGTCGGCTTAAGTTTGCTAATTTAAAATATTATGGATACCCACCCATTTAACTTTTTATTGTGATATCGAATTTTGTTTCTTTGTAACTACAATACACAATTGATAACTTAGCTATAGGAAGAGCGGGGCCGCCTGACACAAGTATCTGCGCATACTTAATAGGTGGTCCCAATCACTCGCAGCAAAATGTGTAAATTGTGATTGTAAATAAAGATTTTTTCATTTCATTTTCATTTTTCATTTCATACTGTTCTACGCAGGGCAAAGGCCTCCATCATAAAAATCAAGTCATCGCTACTATGATGGGATTAGGCTTAATCACCACGCTTGCCTAATGCGGATTGGTGATCACAAACCCGAGCAATGTTCGAGATATTCGAAAAATACTTTTTGCCTTAACCCGGGAACCGAAACCAGAACCCCGAGATGACGGTACTCTAGACCAACAGGGTTAATGGCGTAAGAGCCATGGGCCGACTTGACCATTGATCCCATTCACTGAAAACCAGAGTGAATAAGCGCCTGCGCTGTATTTCATGGAGTGAGGGAGGGTACTATGTACCGATCAGTGAAGAACCTAAAGGTTGGCTCGCATTTGTGACTCCGCTGGTGTTGTGGGTCCACCTGTCACTTAAAATATACTAAACTAGTGGCCCGCCTTCATCACGGCCCGGTACTTAAACCACTTGACCAACAGGGCGTTTGTATATGTAATAATGTAATTATCGACTGCCTCGGTGACGCAGTGGTTAGTGGGTCGCACTTTAAAGCGACGGCTGCGCATGAGGTCCCGGGTTCGATCCCCGGGTCGGGCAAAATATTTGTACCTAAGTTTTCGGTAAGAAATTCTTAGCGGCAGTCTGGAGTCTGGAAGTAGCGGTCTTGTACCCCCGTGCCTCGGAAAACACGTTAAGCTGTTGGTCCTGCTCCCGATCCCTTCTCCGGTCGTGTCACAGTAGTGTCCCATCGGAATATTAGGGTGAAGGAATACAGAGTGCACTTGTGTTTGCGCACACACTTGAGCACTATAATATATCCTGCGTACGTGGCTGATCGTTGAGATTGGCCGCCGTAGCCGTAATCGGTTGGAGGATATTATTATTTAATGTAATTCAGACAAACATGACGAGATGTTACCCGTAAACCACGATGCTTTGTGACTACTTTATCAAAGTTAGATGTTGCTGCACTCGCGAAGTTTAGTCTAGTGTAGACCTATTATAGTTTAACCATACCTATCGATAATATTTATTGTTTAGAACCGGGCAATACGATCATTCGAAAGCTACTCTCTCTTACATCGAACCACACGCAAGCGATTGTCATTCCATTCTCATCATCTCGAAGGATGGAATACTGTGCGTTTTTCGCGGAAATTTCTACCGAGTACCTCAGTTTTGTGGAACAGTTTACCTATGGGAGTATTTCCCGACGGCTACGACTTAGGGACCTTCAAGAGAAGAGTGTACTCCTTTTTAAAAAGGCCGGCAACGCATTAGCGGTCTCTCTGATTTCGCGGATGTTAATGGGCGGCGATGATTGCTTTCCATCAGGTGACTCGCTTGCTCGTTTGTCGCCTCTAGCATAAAAAAAAAAACTTAACGCGACAGGTAGCCGTAACTAGCGACACCAATCGATTTCAATTGTTAGCTACTAAACCGGATCTATTTTAAACAATTTTGGAGCCGGAGTCCCTAAACAAACATTTATACTATTTATTTAATAATTGTACATTACTTTTTGCCTCAAGTGGCAATCGGCAGGGCACATAGCGAGGAGAACAGACGGCCGTTGGAGCGGAAAGGTCCTCGAGTGGAGTCCACGTACAGGAAGTCGCAGCCGTGGCAGGCTCCCCACAAGGTGGACCGACGATCTGGTGAAGATCGCGGGAATCCATTGGATGCGGGCGTTGCAGGAACCAATCTGTGTGGAGAACATTGGGGGAGGCCTATGTCCAGCAGTGGACGTCTATTGGCTGAAATGATGATGATGATGACTACTTTTTGATCTGTTTTTGCACTTGAAATTTGAATAAACGCCATAAGTGGCCGTTTTTGACGGTAGTTCAAAATTTTGAGTAAAAAAGCAGACCCAAAAGTTAAGTATGAGTATTAAATAAATAGTATAAGTATTTTTCGAGAGACAGCAGCTTCGAAATTGTTAAAAAGATATCCGGTTTAGTTGCTAACAATTTAAATCAATTGGCGTCACTAGTGTGCCCTACTCGTCACCCTTAAGGCGACCGCGACGATACTATCGTCGCCAAGTGATTTATATTGATTGTGGCGAATAGGAGATTTTTTTTTAAAGTGAGCAACAATACGTTAAAGAAAGTATTACCAAGGTTTTGCTAACAGCCTATGTAATATTTTTCCCACAAGTGACAATAATAATTATTGTTATTTGTAGCCCGTCTGAAAACTTCGGCCTTCGTCTTCGACTCCCCATAAGAATAATATCCTCCAACCGATGCATTACTCGTTTCCCCTGTGAAATCCCCGTCCAACGTAACGTTTATACATATGAACATAATTGCCTATAGTCTTTTAGATTTTCGCGTTGCATTATAACTATAATGTATCAATACGGGGATTAACACGATATTTATTATGTGAAACAACATTGTGTACTCACATATTTAGTCCGCTCGTGACCACGGCTGCTGTAACGTAGCCGAAACGTCGAGCCAAATATGTGTGTACACAATGTTGTTTCACATAATAAATATCGTGTTTATCCCCGTATTGATACATTATAGTTATAATTGCCTATTCTGAACAATCGATACTATTAAAAGACTATAGATAATAATAAGCAATAATTTAACGTCAACAATCGATAGACTATCGATAGTTAAGTAAATATCGACTGGCAACACTAGTTTAGTCTTGTTTAATAGAACTAGAGACTGTAACTCACGTATAACGTGATGTCTCGAGCTTGACAAGATTTAATTAGCTATTTGTACGTTGAATGCGACTATTCTATAAAATACTGCGAGTGCACGTGCACCCGCGCTGTCAATGTGTGCGTGCGCCTAGCGACCTATGTAGGCTGTTACTGTACTGTTTTACTGGTGCCTATAACACCGCGCCGCGTCGCATACTGCGGGCGCCAGAGTGCTCGAGTGCGCGTGCACCCGCGCTGTCAATGTGTGCGTGCGCCAAGCGACCTATGTATGCTGTTACTGTACTGTTCTACATGTGGCGTATAACACCGCGCCGCGTCGCATACTGCGGGCGCCAGAGAGCTCGAGTGCGCGTGCACCCGCGCTGTCAATGTGTGCGTGCGCCAAGCGACCTATAGAGGCTGTTACTGTACTGTTCTACATGTGGCGTATAACACGGCGTCGCGTCGCATACTGCGGGCGCCAGAGTGCCCAAGTGCGCGTGCACCCGCGCTGTCTATGTGTGCGTGCGCCAAGCGACCTATTTAGGCTGTTACTGTACTGTTCTACATGTGGCCTATAACACCGCGCCACGTCGCATACTGCGGGCGCCAGAGTGCTCGAGTGCGCGTGCACCCGCGCTGTCAATGTGTGCGTGTATGTCAGCTGTTAATGTTGGTAGGTAATATAATACTATGTAGTATCCCTCTTTTACTGCGCTACAGGTCTCCGTCGTGATATTTATTTGTCATAAAACATGACAAGGGTCTGGCATCATGCCATAGAAAGTTATATATTGTAATGGTTAGCTTGGCATACGGCAGAAGCTACAGGTTACGAAAAATGTCTTTCAAATGGATGTGAAAATATCGTTATAAGCATTGTCAAAAATACATTCTCATGAAGCCAAGTTTTCCATTAATAAATAATATTCAGGGAAACAGAAGGAGCAACCAAGTACAATAAACAAAAATACCTACCTGATCCTGGGAGAGCCACGCTTCGGCATGAATGAGCCAGCGCGACCGAAGTGATCTCATGGCTTCACAGAAAACCGGCGTGAGACAGCACTGTATTGCGTTTCGCTGCGTGAGGTACCGGAGGCCCGATCCGGGGGAAAGGGGGATTTAAGGCTGGCAGCGCACTTGTGACTCCACTGGTATCCAGTGGTATACCAGTGGACCAGTGGACAACCCTTAAGGGGTTGTTTTTTATTATTAAATTTAAATGGGACAACCCTTGAGGTATTACCTATACGCCGAAAAAAGATTTGTTCAAATCGGTTCATAACTGGCGGAGTTATCGCTTAACAAACATAGAAAAAACATACGGGTCGAACTGCGAACCTCCTCCTTTTTTTGAAGTCGGTTGAAAATCCAGAGTTGCATGCTTGGATTCAAACCTCGACCCCGTATGGTGGGCGCGTTCATATCCACTGAGCTTCCATTGCTCTACAACCCTGCTCTTGAGCCCTGGTGGGTTGTGCATATGATATTAATAACAATCAATCTCACGAGTAAAAGACGCGCATACACACGCACACACACACACACACACACACTCACACACTCACACACACACACACACACACACACACACACACACACATAATTTATTGGCCCATATAAAAGATACCTTACATACAAAAAAAAATCAGTTTACATACATTTTAAGTGCAGCGTGTAGAGTCAGCTGGTAGCTCTCCTCGAAACTTCCGAGAGACGACTCCCTGCGGCCAGAAGTCCTCCCTAACAAAGGTCGGGTCGGGTCGGCACTCTCCCCACAAATGAGCTGAAGTTCACTTTGTGGCGAGACTCCAACCGTTCGACCCCCAGCGTCCAGTTTTACTTCTTACGCACGTAATCTACAACTCTCTCGACCTTCGTAGACCAGTGTAGGCGGGACACGTACAGCTGCGTAGTGTGAGTCTCTGGCTGTAACGACATGTTATAGGTAGGCGATTTGGAAAAATATGTTTTCCTCGTCAATTTATTTTTTCTTACTTTAAATACCGTTTTTAAAAAACGTACCAAATTGCATTCAATGCAGAAACGTTAGGAGGATAAATTAACTAAGTACAAGGGTTTTTTTTTTCTTACAGCTACAAAATCGGACATTATCTTAAAACCGTTTTCACCCAAACCCATAAAAGTGTTCATAGATCAATTTCGAAGCCATACAAAACATCCGGTAACAAAGTTAAGGGACCGTAAGTTAACTCCGTACATTATCCTTTATGTTAAGTAAATAAAGTAAAGTAAAAAGATCTTTGGTCCAAGGGTTGCGGTCCAAGAACAAACATTTGTGTGCATGAACATGTCTGTTTGTATTGGTCTATGTATTATAAGTATGTATATACAAAATTAAAGTATTATACGTATATATTTGTAATCCCACTGTTGATTCTGATATCCGTAACACAGGTGCTTGAGCAACCTATCTCGGAGTCAGATCAATGTATGTGATGTTGTGAAATATTTATTATTATTATTTTTGTTGAGAATTTTTTCTTTTTCGAAACATTGTTCAAAATATTATTATTATTATTATTATTATATTTACTGTCAATAAAAAAGTATAAAATATAAATCTAAGGCTACAAAATGATATAAACAAAACTATAAAATAAGTATGGCTGTAGTACAATTTTTACTAGTACGTATTCAGGTACTAGTCCCAGCATTTGCTCGGCTAAATGGTTTTCAGACTAGTCCTTACAGCGCGTCTGAGAGGAATGCGAGGAGGCTTCGCGTGTCTCAAGAAAATGCAATTTACTTGCCGTTTTAACCGTAAGGATGCATGACCTGGATTGTTTTGGTGGTGGTAGGTCGTTCCACACTTTGGTAGCGGCAAACTTAAAACATCCTGTATAAAAACGTATCATCTCCTGTATAAAAATGTATCTGATAATCTACCTATAACTTCTCAGTAATACCTAATCTGTGAAGATTTGCGCCTAACTTGGGAATACTAGAACTTAAAGGTTTGTTAAACCTTTGTTAGCTAAAACGGTGTAATAAAGCAGTTTACATTCGTTTTTCGAAAATGTATGTCATTTATTGTTTCAAACGTCAAAACTGCTCTATAACACCGTTTTAGCTAACAAAGGTTTATTGAACGTTTATGAATAAAGACGTTGTTAGGCGAGCGTGGTGATAATGCCTAATCCCATCATAGTAGCAATGACTTGATTTCTATGATAGAGGCCTTTGCCATGCAGTGGGTCAGTTTATAGGCTGAAATTGCAATGTAGTTACTTCTACAAACTTCTTGTTTCTATCGAAGTTGTTTTTTACGTGATAGATGGCACACGAGCAGATGGGTCACCTGATGCGGTCACCCGCAACACCTAGTGGAGTCACAAGTGCGCTGCAAACCTTTAAACTCACTTTCCCCTGGATTGGGCCTGTGGTACCCTCACTCGTGCAGTGAAACACAGCTCAGTGCTGCTTCACGTTGGTTTTCCGTGAGGCTATGGTATCACTCCAGCTGAGCCGGCCTATTCTCACATGAAGTGACCATTTTGTTATTTAAATTTACTTTTCTTTTTAGGTACGATCAACCACATCGATTCAACTACAGGTAAACTAGTATACTTTGAATGTTTAATATATAAAATATAGTAATTAATATTAATTATGACTTGACTTGTTCTTAGAGTCATACAGTCACGAGCTTGAATTTGGGACCCAAATGTCGTTAGAACCTTCATTATGCCAGGTTATGTATTAAGGTCGAAACTTTAGTGCAATAATGTTGAATGTCAATATTAGACATAAAATGTCTTATCTAATCTACCCTTGAAACGATAACCTCTTTGCAAAAAGCATTACGGTTTTCTAATTATGAACATAAATGTTGTGTCACTTGTTTCAGTGTCAGTCAAGAAAATAGTGTTAAATTTTCATAAATAGTAAAAGTGATTACCTACGACTACCAATCACTCAGAAAACATCGGTAATGATCGTATGCCGTCGCTCAAGTTGACGTTTTTGCACGGTTGCCCCAAGAAAAGAAAAGTTGTCAATGGTAAATAATAGGATTTTGACACGTTAAAATAAAAGCTCTTGATATCGAAAGTTTGCTACACGACATTCGACCTTGGGTGGGTCCCAAATCAAAGCTCGTGACTGTACCATGTATACTAATATGTCAAACTTCAATCGATTCTCACATTAATGTCAAACTTGTAAGATTTGATCATCAATCGAGAAAAAAATCTAGGAAAAATAACCGCATAAACCACGAGCTAAAAAGTGTAAAATAATAATTTTAACACTTGGTAATTTTCAGTTACCGAAGTCGGCGCCCAATACTTATTACTATGTTGCATCTACAGTCAGTGTCAGATCAAGTTCCCTCCTGATGGAAAGTAATCAACGCCGCCCATGCAGATTCGCGAAATTAATGAGATCGCTAATGTATTGCCAGCCATTTTAAAAAACAGTACGCCCTTCTCTTGAAGGTCCCTAACTCGTAGCCGTCGGAAATACTCCCGCAGCCAAACCGTTCCACAGAACTGAGGTGCGTGGTAGAAAGTTCCGCGAGAAACGCACAGTATTAGACCGCCATCCATCGAGATGATGGATTGACAATATCTTGCGTGTGGTTTGATGTAAGAATTTAGATGCAGAGAGTAGATCAAATAATGTGTTAATGTTAAAGCCGTTGATGGAACCATCAACGGCATCAGCACAAATCATCATCATCATCATCGTCAGCCCATTCAAGTCCCCACTGCTGGGGCACGGGCCTCCCTCAATCACATGAGGGGTAATTGCCATACTCACCACGCTTGGCAGACGGGTTGGCGAGGGTTTTGATATAAATGCAGAGTTTTCCTTCTCTGGGTGCTGATGATCATGCCAGCAGCTTTACCTTAGTCGCCTTTTACGATACCTCGGTTAGAGTGAGGGTGGCCTATTCTATTAACACAAATAGTACAAATCAAGAACAAAGAAGTTCTAACTCAATGTGTTTACTGCTTCTCGGCCTTTTGTCTAAGTGTAGTAGGATATACTAATGTGTTTGTACCTAAAGTTTGGTAAACTAGTAATTCACCTGAGTGGAATTGTTCAGAACACTTTAACTTGTCTGATAAACTAATTTAAGTTCTACTTAAATTGCTTCGTGAAGTGAGCAAGTCTTTGACCAACGAATTCGGTTCAATTAACAAAGTAAAGGTACAATCAGCACCTTTTGGCACTTACTTGTCTTTTGATCTATCAAGATCTGAGTATTTAATTGTAACATTGAGTATTTATGCTTGAACGCTTGCAGTAATTTTTAACCGTGGGAGAGCCAGAGAGAGAATGGGCATCACAGAAAACCGGCGTGCAGTAGCACTGTGCTGTATTTCGCTGCGTGAGTGAAGGCCCTATTCGGGCGAAAAGTTGTCAGCGCGCTTGTGATAAAGATAAAGATAAGATAAAAAAATCTTTATTCAATTTAGGTCCACACAGAACACTTATGAATGTCAAAATAGGTACATACTATCTACCGCTGGTTCGGAATGTCGATTTCTACTGAGAAGACACCAGCAAGAAACTCAGTAGTTACTCTTTTCAAATATTGATGATGTTACAGAGTTTCAATCGAGAAAAAAAATACAATTATGAAAGTTAATAGACTACTATGAATAACAACTCAAAATATTAATCAATTAACTTGACCAAGAATCCTTATCATTTAAATAGTCTTGTACACTATAGTAACCTTTCTTCATTAGGCAGGTTTTAATGTGAGACTTAAACTTATCCAGTGATAGTGTGACTCCACTGTTGTCGCAGGTGACCATGGGCGGCGGCAATTGCTTACCATCAGGTGATCCGTCTGCTCATCTGCCACCTATCACATAAAAAAATAGGTTATGTGCTTGCTGAGAGGCTGTTATTACAAAAAATACGCTGAGTCGAAGTAAAATTTTTATTGAACTCCAGTGGAGTCACAAGTGTGCTGCCAACCTTTTAATAATTGTGCACTACTTATTGGTCTAGTTTTGCACTTGAAAAATGGATTAACGCCAAAAGCGGTCACTTAAGGCGTTAAACCATTTCCCGAGTGCAAAAACCGATCTAAAAGTTACGTTGTATTAAATTAATAGTGTAGTGCTTTCCGAGAGGCAGAAACTTCGAAATTGTAATAAAGATATCCAGATTAGTAACAGTTTTACTAATTTTATAAGTTATATTAATATACCTGCGCAGAAGTCTTATTTAGAAAACTGCGGCAAGATCTTAACCAATCACAACGCTCCATTTACGCGCGCCAAAAATTACAATTTCTTATTGGTAGATGCCTAAGCGCCATGCTCGGTGCGAGTGGGGTTAAGAGAGAGATAGCATTACTCTCTGGATTTATTTTATTCAATCTTAATGTAACGCATTAATCTTAATGTGACTGCCTCGGTGGCGCAGTGGTTAGTGTGTCGCACTTTAAGGCGACGGCTGCGCAAGAGGTCCCGGGTTCGATCCCCGGGTCGGCCCAAAAATTTGTACCTAAGTTTTCGTTAAGAAATTCTTAGTGGCAGCCCGGAGTCTGGAAGTTGGCGGTCTTGTACAGTCAGCATCAAAAGTAGCTTTACACTTTAGTACCATGTCAAAGTAACTGTTCTGCCTATAATAGGCAGTTTCCAAGGGGCTCTTAAAAAATCTTACTTCGACATGGTACTAAAGTGTTAAGCTACTTTTGATGCTGACTGTACCCCCGTGCCTCGGAAAGCACGCTAAGCCGTTGGTCCTGCGCCCAATCCCTCTCAAGTCGTGTCACAGTAGTGTCCCATCGGAATATGAGGAAAAGGGAATAGAGAGTGCACTTGTGTTTGCGCACACACTTGAGCACTATAATATATCCTGCGTACGTGGCTGATCGTTGAGATTGGCCGCCGTAGCCGTAATCGGTTGGATGATTTTATTTATTTTTCACGCAATAAAGTCTCTATTTTAACTGCTTTCGCAATCGTAATCAATCGGATTTAACTTGCTCTTCGGCGTAGACGAATTTTGCCGATGTAACTTATAAACGTGGTACAGCTGTATTAACAATTTGAATCATTTGGCGACGCTAGTGTACCCGTTATAGGTAATCCGAAAACACGAAACGATTGCGCGATGTAATCGACACCTAGCGCCATCTATTGATGGAGCTAGTGTCCCGAAACGAAGTGAGGGCGAACCACTATGGTAATAAAGCTATTTGTTGTCTTTATAACTTGTCATTAATTTGAAATGCCCTAGTTTGTAATTCAAGGTACCTAAGTTTTAGTATTGATCGATGCCGAAATAGTTTTGTTATAGATATGGAAAATTCAGCCTATTAACTTGATTACTACTTTCAATTAAGGCTGCTTGTTCAGTCCACTAGTGCCACTATTTGTGATAGCTGTGGTCGATAAGACATACTGTATCTGTGAACATTTACCCGACGACCCGATTGGAACAGTGGTAGTGAACGCTGCCTCTGATACAAGGGTTGCGAGTTCGATCCCCGCCCAGTACAAACATTTGTGTGCATGAACATGTTTGTTTGTATTGGTCTGGGTGTTTGCTATGTATTATAAGTATGTATTTACAAAAGAAAAGTATTATATGTATATATTTGTAATCCCACTGTTGATTCTGATATCCGTAACACAGGTGCTTGAGCTACCTATCTCGGAGTCAGATCAATGTATGTGATGTTGTGAAATATTTATTTAATATTTATTTATTTACACACCTATAACCACGTGTTCTACCAACCATTCTGAACAACATTTGATCGAAAAGAAATTCCATGCTGGTTGTACGTGGTAATATATGACGTCACGGATGAATTCCGCTTGTCTCGCGGCTCGTGCGCTGTGTCCATAGTGTCAAATCGAGTTCGCATCGCGGCGCTTCCAGACGCTTTAGGCGGGACCGCGTAGTCAGCCAATGTCAATTTATTATATGTATAATGAGAAAGGCGTTATATTTTTACACAGCTTTATTTCAAAGTTGTAACAGTTGGGTATCCGACAAAATCTCAGCGGGCGAGCGTGTATCCAAGTGCATCCGTGCGTCGGGAAGCCGTGGCTGAGACTGGCGGGGCTCCTGCGGGTGCGCGCATCGTACGATGCCAGCAGGAACGGGAGAGCGGGAGCGAGACAGAGAGATCGGACGTCACGCCTAACCCTATGCGCGTCGCGTTAATGGCATATAAATTGTCAAACTGTCACAATGGTGTCCCATCGGAATATGAGGGCAAGTGAATAGAGAATGCACTTATGTTTGCGCACACGACGAATGAAGTGGCTGAATGGTGAGATTGGCCGCCTTAGCCGAAATCGGTTGAAGAATATTATTTTAACCGCTAATTCGCGGGTAATACCGCAAGACATAACTAGTGTGTCACAAAAGGGAAAATTACTCGATTCGTGTGAATACAAATCTGAATCGATTTGTAATCGGGAAGCTGTTCACAAAACATGAGCTTTATTGTCTGCGCGATAAAGTGTATGTGTCAATCAATTTGCCACGTTCGGAGCTTTTGACTAAAAGCTCGCGTTCGTTTTGCAAATCGATTGTGTGTTACTATTGGCTTTCGATTTATTTGTTAAGTACCAAAATCTATTTGCAACTCAAATTTCAAATCTATATGCGTATTTCTACCCAAAATTGTGGGATGGGGTTTCAAATAAATCCACTTGTCCTTGGATTTATTTGAAACCCAAGTAATAAGCAATAATATAATTAGTATCTTAGCGTCGTCTGTACACCATTTACACGTCGTCGGCCATTCGTCGTCTATCTCTCTCTCGCACGTCATTCTAATTTCAGCTCGGTCATCATCATCATCATCATTTTGTCCCATTAGCCGTGAGTGAAAACATTTGCATTGTGAGAAAACCTGTATGTTGTGTCGCTGCGTGAGTGTGGGTACCAGAGGCCCAAGCTGCGGGAAAGGGGGGTTTCACGGTTGGCAGCGCATTGTGACTCCACTGGTTTTGCGGGTGTCCATGGGCGTCGCTCATCAGGTGATCCGTATGCTCGTCTGTCACCTATCAAAAAAAAAAGTCGGAAATTGGCGAGTCTGATCAGCGGTCGTATTACACAAAAATATTTTTTAATTGTTTTAAGTTGTACAAATTATTCAAAAAAAAAAAACATATTTCATGGAATCATAAATCATATTTTGTTTTGATTTCAAATGATATTTCTAAATTTATCTTTTTTAAAAAGGCCGGCAACACATTAGCGATCTCTTTGATTTCGCGGATGTTCATGGGCGGCGTTGATCAGTTGATGGGCGTACTTTCCATCAGGTGACTCGCTTGATGGTTTGTCCCACCTCTAGCATAAAATAAAATTGATGAATGTTTTGGTCACCATTTTGCAGAGCGAGATAGAAATATACAATATATTAATGTGTGACGAGTTAACCTCTTTGACAGGACTCAACTCTGACGCATAGCCATGGAATTAGTTGTAGAAAACGCGCGGTCTAAACGGAATGTGCCATTTTCGAAAAAAAAAACATCTCAGTGTGCGAAAGTTTTTATCGGTTAGAACTCTATAAGGCACAAGTTCGGCCCCATATGGAATACTGCTCCCATCTCTGGGCTGGTGCACCTCAGTACCAACTTCTTTCGTTTGACCGCGTACAACGTAGGGCTGCTCGAATTGTCAGTGACTTGACTCTCTCTAGTCGACTTGATCCTCTAGCACTGCGGCGGGACATAGCTTCCATTCTATACCGCATCTATCATGGGGAGTGCTCTGAGGAACTTTGATTTACTCCCTGCAACTGAAATCTTACATCGAACCACTCGCAAGCGATTGTCATTCCATCCTTATCATCTCGATGGGCGGTCTAATACTGTGCGTTTCCCGCGAAACATTCTACCACGTACCTCAGTTCTGTGGAACGGTTTGGTTGCAGGAATATTTCCCGACGGCTACGACTTAGGGACTTTCAAGAGAAGAGCGTACTCTTTTTTAAAATGGCCGTCAATACATTAGTGATCTCTCCGATTTCGCGGATGTTCGAGGGCGGCGTTGATTACTTTCCATCAGGTGATTCACTTGCTTGTTTTTCCGCCTCTAGCATAAAAAAACAAATCTTTACTTACGGGTACTTAAGAGAAAGAACGTCACCTAGCACGTACAATTTTAAAAACATTACACCTTTTAATTGTTGTATAACACTTTTTTGATGAATTTCCTGGTAATTTTCACTGACCTCTTTAACTTTTTATGAATTTTGACCGATAGTCTGAATCTTCAATCAGACAAAACCACTTTTGACTGCGAAAATCAGTCAAAACTGTTTTTAACGAAGGGTTTCGGTCAAAACCACTTTTTGATATTTTATAGCAATCTTATGCGATTTATTCTTAAGTAAATAACACACTTAAAAATTTCATCTCGTGTTCAGGCGGGACTCGAACCCACACCTTCCACAATCCGGGTGAATGTACTGCCAATTATACCACTGAACGCGTTACTCAGTCGACGAAATTTGTAAGTGCTTGATTCGACATGAGCTGTCGATAGTCTCATCAATATTGTAGGTATATTTACAATATCCAGTGGAAATATTATTACAAATATTTGACCACCAGTTAAGATGAGACTGCTAAATCAATAGTTGATATTTTATAGCAATCTTATGCGATTTATTCTTAAGTAAATAACACACTTAAAAATTTCATCTCGTGTTCAGGCGGTATAATTGGTAGTACATTCACCCGGATTGTGGAAGGTGTGGGTTCGAGTCCCGCCTGAACACGAGATGAAATTTTTAAGTGTGTTATTTACTTAAAAACCACTTTTGTCTGATTTTAGCAGTCAAAAGTGATTATGACCGGTTATGAGATTTGACTGTAACATATATAAGTATTTGTAATTCCGCTGTTGGTTCTGATATCCGTAACACAGGTGCTTGAGCTACATAGAGTCAGATCAATGTATGTGGTGTTGTGAATATTGTCCTCCAAACCGATATTTCGGTCATGGCGGCCAATCTTCTCAGCGTCAACCATCGACGCAAGACATATTATAGTGCACAAGTGTTTGCGCAGACCCAAGTGCACTCTCTATTCTCGTACCCTCACATTTCGATGGGACACCAGTGTGACACGACTGAAGAGGGATTTGGCGCAGGACCAACGGCTTAACGTGCTTTCTGAGGCACGGGGGTACACGACCGCCAATTTCCAGACTACGGGCTGACACTGAGATTTTCTTAACAGAAAAACTCAGGTACAAACTTTGGTTCGACCCGGGACCCCAAGCACAACCGTCGCTTTTAAGTGCCCACTCACCAGTGAGCCACCGAGGCAGTTGTAAAATATAAATGGTACGGATTTTGCAATATGCACGAATGGGAACAAAGACTCAATTACAAACACAGGGGTCTGTCTGTGGGTTCGTTAGTACGTTGGCATGAAGGTTTCGAAAAAGGCTATTAAAGCTCGGAACGTGATATTTACATTATTCATATCGTCGGTGATATTTCAATAACGGTTATTGGATTTTTTCCACACATGATAATAGTATACTCTACCTACTAGATATTTACAAGTTTTAGGTAATGTACCACTACCCACAATTAGAAATAAGAAAGAAATAAAAATGTATTATTTTAGACATTACAATACTATATTCGAGTACAAAATCAGTTACAAAATAGATACAGAAAACTACATAGCAAATGAAAAATAAAATAATAAGGGTTCAAATAACCAGGCAGTGCATATATATTGTGTGTTGTGACATCCAACATAAATGGCCCTCACTCAGCTTTTATCATGGCCCTGAAAAAGGTCATGACGCTGATTTTCAGTTGGGCCAGCTGAGTGAGTGCCACAGACGTGTGTCTTGTGTACCTAGTGTGAAATATATACTCTTTAATATGTTAGTCAATGGTTATTCATTAACACGGTCGTCACTCACAACAGGTCCTGCCAGAATACCAGCGCTGCCGCGGCATTTCTGTCGTGGCAGTACCATGCTGAGGTCAGGACCTGATTGACCTCACACTTCACACACACCTATTTATTTAGAATATTTTCATTATATAACTAAGGTAAAGCTGCTGGCATGATCATCAGCACCCAGAGAAGGAAAACTCTGCATTTATATCAAAACCCTCGCCGACCCGTCTGCCAAGCGTGGTGAGTATGGCAATTACCCCTCATGTGATTGAGGGAGGCCCGTGCCCCAGCAGTGGGGGCTTAAATGGGTTGATGGTTTTAAACAATATTTCATTTCATGCCTTAAATTCTTATTAAATTGAAATCCATTTACGGCGCCATTGAACCGTAAAAGCCCCCTTGAGTTGCCTAGAAATTTGTCACTTTGAATAACGCTGTTGTTGTGAATGTTAGTGAAAAAAATAACAATAAATAAATATTTCACATCAAACTGATTTCGAGATAGGTAGCTCAAGCACCTGTGTTACAGATATCAGAACAGCGGAATTAAAAATATCTTCATTTAATATATATTTTTTTGTAAAGACTTACTTGTGACGTGGGAGAGCCACGCTTCGGCATGAATGGACCGGCTCGATCGGAGTGATACCACGGCCTTACAGAAAACCGGCGTGAAGCAGCATTGTGCTGTGTTTCGCTGCGTGAGTGAGGGTACCAGAGGCCCAGTCCGGAGGAAAGTGGGATTCAAAGGTTGGCAGCGCACGTGTTCTCAGCTCCACCGGTGTAGCGGGTTTCAATGGACGGCGGCAATCGATTACCATCAGGTGAACCGTCTGCTCTTCTGCCACCTATCACATAAAAAAAAATGTTATAATAGGTACATAGGAAACACCTAGACCAATACAAACAGACATGTTCATGCACACAAATGTTTGTACTGTGCGAGGATCGAACCCGCAACCCTTGCACCAGAGAGGCAGCGTTCACTACCACTGATCCAAACGGTTCAAAAAGTTATGCGAAACGTGAAACCCCTTATAAAGTTACACCCAGTAAATAACTTTGATATTAACCAGGGAGTTTTCCTGCTAACCTATTTAAGGTGACGGGTAGGGCACATTGGCGACGCCAGTCGATTTTAACTTTTAGCTACTTAACCGGATCTATTTTAAACAATTTCAGGGTTACAGCCTCTCGGCACACACCTATATTATCTATTTAATACTTTTAGTTAACTGTTTTGTCTGCTTTTGCATTCAAATTTTGGATTACCTCGAAAAGAGGACGCTTTTGGCGTGAATCAATTTATCACGTACAAAAATCGACCCAAAATTTGTGTATGGGTATTTAATAAATAGTATAAGTATTTGCCGAGAGGTTCGTCGTCGTCGTCAGCCCATTTAAGTCCCCACTGCTGGGGCACGGGCCTCCCTCAATCACATGAGGGGTAATTGCCATACTCACCACGCTTGGCAGACGGGTTGGCGAGGGTTTTGATATAAATGCAGAGTTTTCCCTCTCTGGGTGCTGATGATCATGCCAGCAGCTTTACCTTAGTCGCCTTTTACGACACCTCGGTAAGAGTGAGGGAGGCCTATTCTACTCTGCCGGGGACCACACGGCAAATACTTATACTGCCGAGAGGTTGTAACTCTGAGTAGCTAAAAATTAAAATCAATTGGCGTCGCTAGTGTGCCCTACCCGTCACCTTAATGTCATGCCGAGGTAGTATGAAACTACAGCCTTATCCCCTGGGTATTCCATACTCAATACAACCCTCCCTGAGTCGTGTGTATAGGGTTGTTGAGGAATTTTCGTCACGGTGTCACTGACTCCATTAGTGTAGTCTGCCTCGTTGCCAGGATTGTGCATCGCACTTTGAAGCGACGACTGCGCTGGGGTCCCAGGTTCGATCCCCGGGTCAGGCCAAAATTTGTACCTGAGTTTTTCTGTTAAAAAATTCTCAGTGTCAGCCCGGAGTCTGGAAGTTGGCGGTCTTGTACCTCCGTACTTCGGAAAGCACGTTAAACTGTTGGTCTTGCGCCCAATCCCTCTCCGGTCGTGTCACGCTGGTGTTCTATCGAAATATGAGGGTAAGAGAATAGAGAGTGCACTTGTGTTTGCGCACATACTTGAGCACTATATGCGTACGTAGCTGATCGTTGAGATTGGGCGCCGTGTATGATATTATATTTTAAAACTGCAGGAACTTGATGTTTGTCTTTAAGTTACTCTATGGTCTTTCCTACAGTGGAAGTGTTTGATCCTGGAGTTTGGGTTGCTGTCTACAACTTGAAGAAATTATCTTCAATACGAATCGCTATTTACATCACATATCTATATATTTACTAGCTGACCCGGCAAACGTTGTTTTGCCATATAAATAAAAGGGTTGATCGTAGAAGGGTGAAAATTGAGGATTGTATGTATTTTTGTATGTTGTATCATAAAAAAAGAGAAATTAAAAATTTTGTCTAAAAAATAAAAATAAAAATTTAGGGGTGGACTACCCCTAACATTTAGGGGGATGAAAAATAGATGTTGGCCGATTCTCATAGATACCGGATAAGCACAAAAAATTTCATCAAAATCGGTCAAGCCGTTTCGGAGGAGTATGGCAACGAAAACTGTGACACGAGAATTTTATATATTAGATAAAGAGGTTAATAATCTGCAATCTGCACTGCAGCAACGCTTATGAGTAATCCAAAAACACGAACCACTAGCGTGATGTAAACGACACCTAGCGCCATCTATTGGTGCAAAATAGAACTAATGTCTTGAAAACGGTGTAAGGGACGGCCACTAGTATTTTATAATTTACATAGATACAAAATAATTATCTTCCTAATTTTCATTGTAATTTTTTTTGACACACTTTTTTCTTCATCACATATCATAACACCAAATAGGTACCTAATATTTATTTTCAAACACAAATAAATAAAAGCTCATCGTATCCCTCGATAGAATGGTTTATTCCCGCTGACCACCCTCTGCTTGTCCACCCCGGGTGGACAGTGAAACAATTGTTAAAAAAGTTCCCGCTGTCCACCCCTTGTCGGTTGAAAGAGGGGGTGGACAGCGGGAATTTTTTTTACAATTGTTTCACTGTCCACCCGGGGTGGACAGCGGGAATAAACCGACAGAATCCTCTTTGCGCTTTTATCGATGTCCTCTTTCAAAGAACTACGGGATTAATAAAATATTAAAGAGAGTCGGTATCTTTGAAATGAAGTCCGTTTAAAGTGGAACCGTTTTATGTCATCATTTATTAGCATACTTTGAAACTGGACGGGTTGGGAAAATAACGATATTTTTTTATCGATATATCGATATGTACTTTTCCGTTTTGAGTTGCTATTATTTAAATTTATTCCGCTGTAATGGCTACACATCAATGTAATAATATGTGGATAGGTCTTAGATTATACGGCACGTCATTTCAATTAGACTACTGAAAACGGACCTATTGTTTTGACATGAAGGAGTCATCAAATGTTTTACGCGCATGCTAGGTACGTCAGTCTACATGAAATTAGGCGACTGGGGCCTAATTTATGCGGTCCACGCGGTAGAGGCAAGTCACCTATCTTCCGCTATTTTGATTTAATCTAAGGGATAGGTATACAAAATATAATGAGTTTAAGGTTACTAGGGTTGTTTTGTTGGTAACCTAATTCCTTATTAATTAGTTTAAGTATTTGGTGTTAAGGATATCAGACATCGGAATTATAAATAATAAGTACTTAAATACATATTACATATCTAAACAAAATTAAATACAAATGTTCAGTCGAACATTTGTATTTAATTTTGTTTAGATATGTAATATGTATTTAAGATATCCTCATACGATTTTTTGGTCAGAGTGGGAATCAAACTCACGACATTTTGGCGTATGATATAGTTGATAGTACGAGTATGATGATGTCTCGACCTATAACAAGTTACCTACTTAGTTCAATAATAGTCAAAATAATAAAAAAAATATTTCACAACATTAGTTCAAGCACCTGTGTTACGAATAACCGAATCGTCAGTGGGCTTACAAATATTATACATTCAATACTAAAATCACCTTAAATATTGAGTACCGTGCGATCGTACAATATTAGGTTTAGAAAATGGTTATTGGCCGCTGCAAGACAAGCCATTTTTAGGGTTCCGTACCTCAAAAGGAAAAAATGGAACCCTTATAGGATCACTTTGTTGTCCGTCCGTCCGTCCGTCTGTCAAGACCCTTTTTCTCAGGAACGCGTGGAGGTATGAAGCTGAAATTTATATCAATTACTCAGGTCTACTGTCCCTTGAAGCTGTGAAAAAATCAAACTTCTAAGCCAACGCAATCAAAAGATACAGCCGATTATATCGATATTTTCATCAAATTTTCGACACTCGCAAAGGAATCAAAACCTACAGTGTACTTCCCGTAAACTCATAATCTTGAAATTTGGCATGAAGCATTGTCATATAATGCAAATATAGGAAAAATTGCGAAAATCACATTTTTTTAGTTATATAAAATAATAAAAATATTTTAATAAAATGAAATTTACTACTTTATTTCTCACGAACGAATAAAGGTATCAAATTGAAATTTATACCAAATACCTAGGTCTACTGTCCCTTTAAGCTGTGAAAAAATCAAACAAAAGTTAACGCAATCAAAAGATACCGGCGGAACCCTCGGTGCGCGAGTCAGACTCGCACTTGGCCGGTTTTTTTTGGTCAATAAGCTAACGCTTGACCACAATCGCACCTGATGGAAAGCGACGATGAGGTCTAGGATGATACGCGTTTGCCTAAAAGATTAAGTTTGCTTAGTGCAGTGACCGCCTGATAAAATATTGTACCATGTGATTGTTTTTGGTAAATTAAGAGCCGGCAACGCATATGTGATACCTTAGGTGTTGCAGATGTCCATGGGCGGCGGTGATCACTTTCCATCAGGTGTGCCGTCTGCTCGTTTGTCCGCTATAATGTAAAAAAAAAAGATTTTGTTTGTTTCTTTGATAATTTTATTTTGTAAATACATACTTATAATTCATAGAAAACACCCAGACAAATAGAAACAGACATGTTTCATGCACCACACTGTTTTTACTGT